>JAOEHI010001493.1:0-12583 GCA_025447815.1 Percopsis transmontana
ACACACACACACACACACACACACACACACACACACACACACACACACACACACACACACACACACACACAGCCCAGGCTCCTAACTTGTGAGTCTGAGCCATTGGTTTAAATATTACCAGAACCCTGAGAGCCTCCACAGAGCACAGAGCCAGACATTCCTACATTGTATTACCTCATGACCTTCAGCTGGTTTAAATTGAATCTTGTGTTTAGTCAATGAGTAGTGAAATCGGAGCATTCATAATTTCTCGCCCGTGTCCGGCCATTCTCCCTCTGTGAGCGAGGGCCGTTCATGGGAACGGCCAAGCCCATATTGTTTAGCACATCAAATAATTTAACCCGATGCCGTGCTTCTTAGGGCAATGAAAATCGGGCTGGCGCCAATAGTCAGGCTCGGATTCACTTTGTCGGGCAGAATTCCCCAGCTTTCCTAAGTACTTTCAGATGAGGGCAAAGTAGTGCTCCTCCTCACATGTCTGTGCAACCCTCTGTGCTTCATAAAACAAGTTGTGAAAACACTTCTATCTTCATGGGAAAGCCAAGGTGTCCTTTGCATGTCTCTGCCTGTATTCTCCCCTGACTCAACGTACGCGGCGACGACAGGCACATCAGCTCACACCATCAAATCCATAGTGGTTCGTGACTTATCTCCGGTTTCCGCGGACGATTGAGTCATTAATCGCGTTGATTGATTGATTTAATTGGTATTTTTTAGCTGGATGGCATATCCAGTGGATGATGTAACTGTTCAAACAACTCATTCCTTCGTTTAGGGACTGATCTCCTGGAGCGTAGGCTTATCCTGCATGTCTATGTGTGTCACAGGCAGAAGAGCCAGTGGCAGCTCCTTAGCAGCTGTGCTAGGAGACATGGAGTATTAAAAACTTGTTGTTGACATTTTGAGAATCAACACTGTAAATGTTGCACAGAATTGCTCCTACAGTGTGTGTGTGTGCAAGTGTGTATTTTGTGTGTACATGTGCATGTATTGTATTTGCCTGTGTGTCTGTGTGTGTGTGCGTGCCTGTGTGTATTTTGTGTGTACATGTATTGTATTTTCCTGTGTGTGTGTGTGTGCGTGCCTGTGTGTTTGTGTTCTGTGTTAGTCCAGCGATAAGGCTGAGCAGAAAAGCTCCATATTAAGCTGCTAAAAGAAGCACATCATTAACTAGCGGGCCAGATGCCATCACTGCAATACCGGCTCTTCAGCGAGGTGTGGTCTCGAGCCAAGGTCAAAGGTTCTCCTCTGTGCTCTCAGAGCTGGTGAGAGCTGTGGACCATTCCCACCCAGGACTGGATGAGTGGTGGCTAGATGGCAGCCACACAACACACACACACAACCGATACATTGGCTTCCTTCTGCAGGCTTTGATGACGTACAGTTAAAATTAGGAATTAGGCCATTTGTCAGGACAAGCATTCACCAGCCCATGTGCTCATGTACCGTGAAGCATTAAAAAGGGTGTTGGTTACCAGTGTCTCATGGCTGGATCACTGCCTACTACAATTCCTCCTCCATCTTGCCACGGAAGACACACCCCCTGGACTCTCCAGTTTTAGTCCAATCATCAAAAACATGAAGTATTGAGGTCAGGCGTTAGCCTAGCGAGACAATGAGCATAGAGGGAACAAAAGACAAAAGAAAAACAAAGTACCAGTCAGGGAATTTCTTCTGTTCACAAAGTGCCTGAAAAGTTCAAACACTTCTGGATGCAACCACAGTAAAGAGAGAGAGAGAGAGAGAGAGAGAGAGAGGGAGGACTGGCTGAATAGCCCACATCCATTTGTGTGTTTGCGGGGAGTCTTTGTACGCGTGTTTGTGTGGGCGGCCATTCTGTGTTAAGATGTTAGCTTAGTTTTAATCTCCTTGTAGCAGCAGTATCAGCCGGGTACTGAGACATTGATTGGACCAGCTTCCTAATTGATGCTGCCGGAGGACTTTCTGTAAGGCAGATTGGGGGTTTGTGTTGCACCTGTGTGTTTGTGCGCGCACGCACAGGTGTCTGTTAGCGTCTGTGCGTGTGTTTTTTTTGTGCTGTTTTCTTTGTCTGTGTACATGAGTAAGAATTGAATTGAATTGAGTGACCTGAATGAAACTGCGCGCTCACTTATTCTTATCAAACACCCGATCGGACTTTGTCAAACTGCAGTGTGTCCCGACGGGGGAGACACGCACACATACACACGTGCGCGCGCGCACACCAGTGAGAGAGACGGGGTCTTATCTGACTCCAGACAGCGTTTCGGGGTCCTGCCAGCCAGCTGTGTTACCGAAATATGCACAAAGGAGTAGGACTAGAAGGAATACGCTTGCCATAGGAGAAGCAGAGGGAATGGTTGTTTACATAGACAACATAATCTGGTGCAAACACACACACACATACAGTACACGCGCGCAAGCAAACACGCACATACATACACTGTAGGTAGGCATTGATACACGCCGACGCACACAGACTTTAAACTTGTTCCTTGCATCGCGATGAAGAATAATTTATTTTCAGCTTTTTTCATTTTCAGAAGCTCAGCAATATAAAGTGTTGCTCTTACAGTGCATTGTGTATACGTACCTATTTTTCAATTATACGTAGATGTTATTCTAAATTGTTCAGTGTTATATGTCATCATTCATTTGAACCAAGGAGCAAAGCTTTTATCCAAAAGAGGATAGGGTGCGTGCGTGTGTGTTACTCTACAGTATGTGTGTGTGTGTGTGTGTGTGTGTGTGTGTGTGTACTTGTACTGTATGTTTGTCTGTGGGGAGTGTTCTAGTAACAGGGGAACGAACAATTCCTGATCTGCTCTATAGCTCATATCGCTCTCTTGTGTATTTGTGTCTCTGAGAGAGAGAGAGAGAGACAGAGAGAGAGAGCGACAGAGAGAGAGAGACCCTATGTGTGTTGAGGCCAGCAGCCCCAGAGCAGAGATGATCATAAGGCTTGGGCACAACACATTCATCAGGCCTCAACTTCTGTCTCCGAGGGGACAGAAGTTGAGATAACAATGCCACGGACCACAAAGAAATGAAATCATTTATTCCAGTGGTGGAGTGGCGGATTTAGAAAGTGTGTGTGTACGGTAGGGAAGGTTGGAGGGATGGATTAGGGTGGGGTTAAGCGCGGATACATAGCATGGCGAAGGGGTAGAGCATCTCCTCTTCCTCCTCTCATTTAAAGGAGATTCAGTCATCTATCCTTTCTCAGCATTGTGTGTGTGTGTGTGTGTAAGCTAAAGAGAGAAAAAAGACATTGAATGCATATTATCCATACTGCAACCACATGTATGTATGTATGTTACACCATCACTTTCTGAACGGACTGTTAGAACTTAGTACAATTACAAGTATTACAAGGAGCACATAGGGGTTAGGCATCTTGCTCAAGGGGTAGGCCAACTCTAGGGCCCAAACCCATGACCTCTCGGCTGGTAGTCGTACACCCAGACCACTAGACTATTCTTCCAATAGAAGCCTGTCTCTCTCTACTGGTAGCAAGGCTCCATGTCTCCTCCTCTCTCATCTCTGACCATGGTGTGTCCATGCTACCTACAAGTCAGACCCCCACACTGTCTCATTGCGCCTCCTCTCATACCCCTGCTCCATGCCGGGGCTCCATGTCTTTAGTGGTAATGCGAGACAGACCAGCCAGGCTCAGAGAATCATCCCTGGGGCCTCTGTCTTTAACCCCCCCCCCCCTCCCTCACAGAGAGAACAGTAACCTTCTATTACTCTCTCAGTGTCTCACTCCTTCTGGCCATTACTGTCTGATTGTCTGTCTGTCTGTCTGCCTGTCTGTCTGTCTGTGTAATATGTTTGCTGTCCGCCGGTCTATCAACTGTACAGTATCCATGTCTGTCTGTCTGTATACGTGTCTGTTGTCTGTCTGGGTTCTCGTGCTTGCGTCTGCCTGTGCATCTATTACCAGGTTTCTCTGCTTGTCTGTCTCCCTGATAGGCCGTCGTTCTATCTGCCTGTCTGTCTGTGTCAGACTCTGTCTGTCTCCCTGCTGGTCTGTCTCTCGAGGGATTAATAAAGGCTGTGGTGAAGACAGTGATCTGGAGTGAAATATATTCAGCATTTCTCTTCCTCTAATAAGATATCTCATTACTGTAACTGCACTCTGCATTATTGTGCTCAGAAATGTGTCAATGAGTTTTCTCCAGTCTAATCACATGTCCGTGGGTGTGTGTGTGTGTGTGATGGTGTGCCACTGAGAACGTGTGTGTTTGATCATTAGCTCAGAGCTAAACAGATGCGTAAACATAGATACTGAAACCCAGTCGCATCGGATTAGACCAAACAGAAATCCAACACTCAATCTCTCTCTCTCTCTCCCTCTCTCTCTCCCTCCAACATTTACACACACATAAACAGCAAATGAAGGCGAAATCAGGGGTAGAAAGACAAATAGATTCTCATCTAAAAGCAATATGCTTCAGATTGTCCATGCATCCAACCATAGTAATCCACCGAACACATTTCATAACGGAAAGCAGGATGCAGCCAGTAGAGTCAGTGCCTCACGTCTGCGCGCACCATGTTGTACCAAAAGGTCTCTGGCAACGCCTGGTAATTACAGTAGCGGTGCATACCGTCACATGCCTCATAAACCCCAGAGCACCATCCAAACAACCTCCCCCCCCCCTTCCCCTCCGGGTTCGCGAGAGAGAGAGAGAGAGAAAGAGAGCGAGAGAGAGAAAAAGAGAGAGAGAGAGGAATTGACAGAAAAAAAGAGAGTGGGAGAAATAGAAAGAGAGTGCTCACAAGCAATGTGATGATGAATTGATTGATGAATGCAAATGAAGATTATTGCATGCTACAAACACAGATAACCAGAGAAATATGAGGAGCCCTGCAGATGAGGACCTTCACCTTTTTCCCCCGTAGCAGAATAAAAAGCAATGGTTGATGTGTATCTGCCATATTAAAGGGAAATTTTGGCCAATTTAGACCTGGGCCTAATTTTCCTATCTCTCCTGTGTGCGATCATTTGTGACCAGAATATAATCAAACAATTGAGTTTAGAGTCTCTCTAACTCACCGAAAATGGGTCCTTTTAAAATCTGTAACATAATGTGTAATATTGCAAAATGACCCAAATATGGTTGTACTTTTTAGGTGGGGTGAGAGATTCACTTCCTGATTGGTGACAGCAAATGGTCTGTATATCTACAGTCATTGTGCATGCCTGCAAAATGACAAAGAAGAACGAGGATTATGGCTTAATCTGTCAAAACAAGATATTTTATTTAGATATTTTTACAGTGTTAATGTTACCGAGTTTTTTTGTTCTATTGACCTGTTTGTTTTCATTATAATCTCTGGAGTCTAGGGGTGCTTTCACACCTACCTAGTTTGGTCAGGACCTTCTGACTTTTCAGTTTGGTCTGAACTAATATAGCAGGTGTGAAAGGTGCCTCAGACCATGGTCCGGATCAACCTGAACCATGGTTCGGTTTGTTTACAGTGTGAAAACACTTTTGTGGATGGTTCTGTCTTTCGGACTAATTATAGGAAGTTGAGGCAGGCATTAAACAATAGAAGAAGAAAAAAAAGAGAAATAAAAATGAGCTGTGGTAGCACATGGGGAGAGGAGACTAAATATTTTATTGTAATTTGGTCAGACGAAGTCAACTTGAAATGCATAAAAATGCCGAAAGGTATAACACAACGAGAGCGTTAATTTGGGTGAATTTGAACTAGTTTCGAGTACTGCGCTTGAAGTTGGTGCTGCTGGTAGTAGGCTAATGCCATAATAATAATAGTATTATCGCTTTAAATTTATAATTTTTCTCCATTCAAGCGGAAAAGGCTACCTGCCAAATTGACAACATGCTGATGTCAGACTCACACCCATCTACATCCCAATCAATGTGAAGTATAGGGAGATGCAGCTCACGTAGGTGAAGACGACGGGACATAGGTATGTCATGGAAAGTTATTTTGTCCGCTCGCAAAATTAAAACCAAAACTAACCGGATCAAATGTAACAAAAATATGAACCTTGGTTTCAGGTGTGAAAACGCCCTCCGAGATAGCCTGGACTCTAAAGTCTTTTATTAGGTTTTGGTCAAAAACGATTGCCGCATTTGGGAGAGATGGAAAAATGAGGTTCAGATCTAAATTGCAGTAGCGAGCAACTAGTGGTGGCAGTCTCCACAGGACCACATAAGGATCCTCTTTCCCTTTAAATTGTGGGTCAGGACCTGGATGAGACTACGGAATGATGCGAGTCAGTTTTTTTGTCCATATGATTTTCAGTCTTGTTTGTGGCTGTTTATATATTTCAATGCTGTATGTTATCTTGTCATCTCTTGAGAGAGAGAGAAACAAACAGAGACAGCGTCTCTGTGCAGATGGACGAGAACGAACAAACAATAAACGCGCATGGAGAAGCGATTAGACAAAAACAACACTCTAATCAAGACACCGACTACGTTGTACCACAACCAACAACATTCCCCAAACAAACCCAGACGTATACCCCCACAACACAACAGGTGCAATGAATGATTGAGAGTGATTGATGAATGGACATCCGGTGTGTAGCTGGGATGCACTGAAAGTATGGACAGCTGCAGGCCAGTAGTTAGTACACCAGTGAGGTAGAACGGGGCAGAGGTGCACCGCCCCTGGGGTGCGACTCTGGATGTTACAGTACCCCACTACCCCTGGGCGCTCCTCTAGGCCCCTCCCCCGACTGTATTCGACGGGCAGCTGTAAAGTGTATGTCACTGAGTTTGCCCTCGGGAGGTCTTCCAGCAGCCTATTCGTGGCAGTAGCAGTGCAGCCGGACCATTTCCCTGGGGATGGTACCCGGACGTGAGGCTCACCGCGACCCCCAGTCAATCCATGGAGCCTTCCAGACTCGATACATACACTGGGAGCCACTGTTGGAGACGATGTCCTCCAGTCTACAAACAACCTTATCTTTGCCTGTGACTTTGCTATGTACGGCGTAGAACCCAAAGTACTTCCACACGCTGCTTTTAAGATTTTTTAGACTCGTAAATTGTCCGCTTGCGACGGCTGCTCTGCTCAATGTTGTCTACTCGTCGATTTTTGTATCAAAACATAGCATCAGGCCTACCTTCATTTACTAATGGTGGATGAGATGGCAAACAACTAAATTACAACAATCGGTCTAATAGCTCCAGTGACGTTTTAAAATTCGAATGGGTTAATTTTTCACGTCGTGTTCGAACAAATATTAGAATATCGATAAAAAAATGACAGCCCTAACCTGCAGAGGGGAGTCTGGGGAACGGTATGAACCCGACCATCTTCGAAAACCAGTCCACCACGATCAACAACACCGGACTCCCCTCTGACAGCGGTAGGTCCCTCGCAAAGACGATGGAAATACTGTATGTGACCATGGCTGATGTGGAACTGGTAGTGGGAGGAGCTTGCCTACACGAGCCAAGCAGAGAGCCTTGGTTTGAGCACATACCGAGCAGCTGCTGACATGGGCGCGGATGCTCCTGGCAATGTCTGGCCATGCAGGCGGGAGCCGCCCATGCAGGCGGGTAGAAGGATGGAGACAGCGTCCTCGAGAGCCTCACCTTGCTCATAGATCCGCGAGAGAGTGTCCACGTTGGTGTTCTTCGACCCCGGTGCAGACTGAGTCTCTTGGCTGCCCGGATGTTCTCAAGGTTCCTGTAATCTGTCAAGACCGTGAACGGCTCTTGAGCACCCTCCAGACAATGCTACTTCTCCAATGCCAACTTTACCGCCAGGAGATCTGCCACGTCGTAATTCCTCTCAGCAGAGGAGAACTTCTTAGAGAAGAAGGCACAAGAGAACATCTTGGGAACATCGCGGTGAGCCATCCACATCTACAACAAATAAGAGATGAGGGACCGGGTGGGGCAGCAGAGGAGCGGTGTTGAAGCGCTTCTTCAGGGCGTTGAATGCCTCCTCTGCTGCGCCACTCTAGCATAGATTCTTGGGGCCGCCCTTTAACACTAGAACCGCGGAGACTTTTTCCATAGAGTTGCATCAAAACAGAACACAACACCAAGCGACGTATACATCCTTTTGTTCTCATGGCCCATTAAGCCTCTGTCACTACGATGTCGGGGGTTTGCAGGGGTTGGGGCGATGAGTCTATTGCCTTCCCCTTGTTTTCCCAAACTAAACAATGTGAAATAATATCAAAACTTTATTTAGAACGTGTAAGTGTCATTTCGCTGAGAAATGCAAACGCTGCAGCTGTTATGGCCTACACACACACGTCAGCACTTGAAATAAGTAGGTTCTCACTTACAGTATAGTCTCTGGTGTGTCAATTTGAACCCACACTAGACTTGCTCCAGTCTAAGTTCTGTGGCATTTCTGTAGCAAGCATGTCTTGCTTCGTCTGCTTGCCATCGTGTAGTTTGCTCAACGCTGTAGTACTCGCAACAAATTATCTGTGGTCAGGTGAGCTGCTTATAAAACGTACACATATAGGCCATTGAAATACTTGGAACACCTTTAATATTGACACTATTATATTGTCAATGTAAAATTGGTTTTGATTATGCACATCATTGTTTACGCTAATGTGGCCATTCAGCAGGAATGCGCTGATACTACTCTGGAGGAGAGCGAGAACATTCAACTACACTAATCATTGTGATAGAAGGAGGTTCTTGGAGGTGCAAAATCACTGATCTAATCACAAACGATGTAAATATGTTAACATTCGCACCATTGAAATTCTAACAACGCAAGCATGTGCTTTATGGCAATTTAGGAAAAGTCACGGAAGGACAGAAACAAGACATATACACTAATTAAATATTTAATCATTTAAAAACACAATGTTGAATGACGTGGAAAATCGCGGTTGTAGTGTTAAAAGTGACGTGATAGGCGAGGCGATGGACCTATAATTCCTGATGTACCAGCGGTAAAAGTTGGCAAACCCAATAAACCACTGTAGCTCCCATCGGTCAGGGGCAGACCAATCGACACCGGCTCTGTTCTGATCTGCTGCGCTCATAATGATGTTGGTAGTTCTGTAACGGGGGTTAAAGTGGGCTGAGGTGCAGGTAGACGAGAACGAAAAAGAAAAAAACTTTAATCTAATCAAGACATTGACTTTACATTGTACCACGACAACCAACAACATTCCCCAAACAAACCCAGACATATACCCCTACAACACAACAGGTGCAATGAATGAATGAGAGTGATTGATGGGGTCAAAGCGGACGTCCGGTGCGTAGCTGGGGTGCGCTGAAAGGTCGGTGGGTAGTACACCGGTGAGGTAGAACGGAGAGGAGGTGCACCGCCCCTGGGTGCGACTGCCGCCGTTACGACCACAGAGTCTGACAGGGCTGTAAAACCCTGCGCCGCTTGCGGAGAGTCATTTATTTAGGATGACACACTAAGTCGGTGTCCAGTGGCAAGCTGCGGCACATAGACCTAATGATGACTGGAGGAGACACACGCGTGTCAAGGGATACATCTTCCAAGTCTGAAAGGACACTTTGCCTCTGTACGTGCCTTATGTCGCCACTTTAATGTTCTTAGTATAAATGAAACACACACACACACACACACACACACACACACACACACACACACACATTATATCACATATAGCCTATAGTATTAATAGCAGTTCAATTCGTTGCAGCCACAACGAACGTTCACCATTTACCAACCTCTCCAAGGCATGACACATCAGTATATTGAAGCACACTGTCTTCCTGTGTGTGTGTGTGTGTGTGTGTGTGTGTGTGTGTGTGTGCGCGTGCGTGTGTGCGTGTGTGTGTGTGTGCATGTGGGTGTATGAGCAAGAAAGCGAAACCAGCTCTTCTGAAAAGGCTAAGCCACAAAGCATGGTGCAGGCCTTGCTAATGATCTGGAGCCACTCATTGATCAATTGATTGGTGGGTCCAGTTTACACACAAACAAAGATGAATAGAAGAGACAGGGCAGAGCAAGGAAGGAACAAGATCATGTTTGACTACAGCAGCACATCCAAAACTTCTCCCTGCCACCAAAGATATGGATGAAACAGAATTGCGAACAATACCCAATAGTTTTTTTTCTCTCACTGTTTTAAAGTGATGAAATACGATGTAAATTATTACTTTCCCTTTCACTATTTACGTCGATTTCAAGTTTACATGCCGAGGCGCCGTGCTCGTAGCGATCTTTTCCTGGAGCTCACCGCAGACATGCGACTATATAGCTACTGTACAGTGGCTGTCGCTGACACATACGGACGGGCACGAACACACACACTCATACACACGCAAGCACACGCCGGCTCATACGCACAGGCTACAGCGGGTCTCTCCGCAGAAAACGAACCAACAGGACAGTGTGACACTCACATGTGGATCCGCAGACAGTGGTGTGTTGCGCGCCTCCGTTTTGCTTGGAGAAGCAGAAAGAGCGATAGGAGCCAGAGAATGGCAGGACGGCCGTGGAGGGAGGGAGCGAGATGGATGAAGGCAGAAAAAATGCGAAGGGAGGCGCGGGCGGGGTAGGGGGTGCAATAAGAGAGCCGAGAGGTTCTGGTGGTAAATATTTATATTGCATTATGATAGGCGGACGAGTGAAAAAAGAGTTAGAGAGAGAGAGAGAGAGCGGCAGAGAGAAGGAAAGATAGAGAGCGTCCACCCCTTTATTAATTTCATTCTGGCCCGCTAAGTTTAGCATTCAACACGTGTCGCCAGTGATGGATAGAGAGAGAGCAAGGGAGGAGGGAGAGAGAGAGGTTGACGGTTGCTAGGTGACGGGGCGCATATACTGAATTTTAACAAAAGAACAGGGAAAGAGGGAGAGGGAGAGAGAGAGAGAGAGTGTGTGTGAGAGAGAGAGAGGAGAGAGGGAGGGAGAGCTCGAAAAATTGAATACATGTAGAATATACATACACACACATTTAGATCCTTGTTTTTTCCAAGGGAAAACCCGCAAAACGGATACATCAGAAAGGAAGGATGTGAAGAGGATGAAGGGACGACGGGAGAGAGGGGGGAAAGGCTCGTGAAAAACAGTAAGTACGTTTATTTTAATACATTTGCAGTGCGGAGGCATCTCACTTTCTTGTTAAGATTCATTAGGCTATACGGCTCGTGCACGGAGCGTGTGCTACGCGTCACTGAGACGGGAATAGCGGTTCGGCTGTCGGCATCTGTAAAAGCCGCTTGTGAAAGATGGATGGCCGGAGATAGAGAGGTGGAAACGGCCGGTGCGCCGGGCTTTGACCCCTCTGTCATTGCTGTGCGTAAAAAACTCAAGCCGTCAACGCATAGCTCCCATAAACATAACCAAAACACCCAACACACGCAAATATAATACACAACATAAACACATACAGTAGCCTACGCGCAGACATACGAATACGTGTGCGTAACAGGCTGTTGAATTAATCAGATATCAAGCTATGATTTCCTCTGTCACAGATGTGTTTCGTTAATGAAGACAGTTTTTTTCTCTCCACTGGAGTCTTTAAACACCAGTGTTGGCTGCAGTTTCCCCATTCTGCGGATATATTAATTGAGGCGATCATATCTGTTGATGCTCATTTTCCAGGCTGGTCAATGTTTGCGTGCGTGCGTGCGTTGTGGGCGCGCGCGGGTCTTAGCCACAGCTCTCTGCAAGATTGCCGATCAGTTTTCTCTTGATCTATTTATATCCCGATACGCGGCGTATTTGGGCGTATAGCAGCACACTCTGTTACCACCGAGGAATGTTGTCTAACGGGGTGACTTGCCGAAAACACTCGCCGCTGATGAGACAGTCCTTTTCGCAGCTGGCCTCAGGAGTGTGATTTCACTTTTCAAGGTATATTTCTGAATTCTACCCCCGTGGGTTCCCAAATAACTTTTGTTGTTGCTCTCCAGTACTTTATTAGTGGCCTTAAGGTTAACAGCAAAACGTCAGTTTGCATCACAGCCGATTCGCTCCATCAACATCCCTGAGAACATACAAGATCACAGGGGGAGATCATGTAGTTAACCTGGAGAAGGGGGGGGGGGCACAGTATTGCATCTCTCCCAGTTTTGCTGCAGTGTTTGGGAGAGCGAAATCAAATCCAGCGGCCTGCATTGTGAGGCCACCGGAAGCACTTATCCGGATGGAAATTGGGATTAATGTGTTGTTTGTTTTTCCATTTCCGTGGGGCATTTCGTCTCTCACTCGTCCCTCTGCAGAATTCTCCATGCATTTCAATCATTTGCTTCTCCCACAGGTGATTTCTGTCAAATGCTTCAGAGATGTGCCTCGTTCAGTTTATCATCGTTACTCCATGCAAGCCTCATTTTGCATTATGACAGTGTGTGACACACACATACACACGCCCACACACACACTGCTGCAATGTCATACATGCATTTGTGGCAGTATTGTGCTGCCTTATGTGTCAATACAGCCCACACACTGCCGATTTGTCTTCCAGCTACTGTACCAGCTGTGAGGGGCAGGGGGGGGGTTGAAAGAGACAGAAGGTGCTGGTGGCGTTGGTGGTGGGGAGGGGGGGGGGGGGGGGGGGGTGGGAGTACGGGCGGGGGGGCGTGCCTGTTGCACAGCCCCTGGGCCGCCCGGGGTGGGCGCCGGGGGGGTGAGGGGGGGTGGGGCC
>JAOEHI010001494.1:0-12581 GCA_025447815.1 Percopsis transmontana
ATGCCTTCAGTGAGAATCTACAATGTAAATAGTCATGAAAATAAAGGAAACGCATTAAATTAGAAGGTGTGTCCAAATTTTGGCCTGTACTGTACATACATACATACATACATACATACATACACTTTTGTGCTTTGAAAACCCCTTTGCATAAAACACAATGGTTGATCCTGATGGAGTTTGTGCAAGTATAATGCTTTTTATGATCAATTTAGGTAATGAAATTGTTACCTTGTTTTATCTTGGGTTTAAAGAAAGTCTTTATATTCTTTATTTACAGACATAGCTTACATTTTATCTCAAATAGATTTATTTTTCACAGAAGGAAATATTGTTATAAAGTTTGCTTGTTCATTAAATTTTGTAAGAAACTTTCAATTGTTCTTCAGAGAGATTTCTTAAATTGACTCTGCTGCTAAAGTAGAGCTTATGGTTGTTAAGTTGGAGTATGTTGAATTTTTGCTGATGTACCAATTCAATAATGTTTTGTAAACATCAAGACACCAGATTTGTGGTGTAGTGGGTCAAAACTGTGTCATGACGACGCTCTTAACAGAGGAGTCCTGTTTATTGGGATGCCTGTATTTAACATTTACAGTTATTTCAGTGCCTAAATTCTTACAAATTGCATCTTTGTCACAGGATCTGTGAAACTGCTTTTGACGTCTTTGGGTTTCAAGTGTACACACACTTAAAGTATTTTATGTAAAAATAAATTTACTACTTGTTTAACATGGACTGCCTTGCCAAAGTTTTCTAAAGATGGTACATCAAACAAAACTATATAATAAGGCATGTGAACTCGTGCTTGTCATGTAAATCATTTATTTTATATTCTTGTCATTTAATTAGCTTAATCCCCCAATTATGGAAAGAAGCAAAACCGTTTAGCTTGCATTTTGTATGTAACCTATTCCCGGAAAACAGACTTTTGTAATCAGTATTCTCTGCTTTTATCAGTAAATGAATAAGATAGCCAAGAGTATGAATGAAAGTACTTTTTCAAGTACCAAAGAAAGGAACGTTGCCTTTTGACCATTTTAGAATGAGTCTTAATGATAGTTTGCCACTTTCTGTACATTTAGTAGCACACAGGTTATGATGTAAAAGTTTCTTCTACCAGCATCTTTGGTTTAAAAAAAGAATAGATAAGCATTCTTCATATTCAAACTAGTAGGTCACATACAATATTTCTTCTTACATTTTTCAATGCTTGATGTAAGTTCATGTTAGTTGGTTGGAATCATGTGACATTTCAAAAATGAACAATAGTCTAACATAAATGGCTGAAACGAGAGAATATTAACTAAGAAATGCATTAGCATAGATTTTCCCAGTAAAACAAGATCACAGCATTGGTTTTTAGTTTTTAGTTTTTTTTTTCTGAAACAAGCCAATTTTGAAGCATGGCAGGTGTAAGTGTTTAACCACGGAAGACACTATGGCGGGAACTCAGCGATGCTCGCCCACCATGCGGTCATGGCCAAACTATTCACTCAGAATGGGTGGCTGACTTTGTGTCCTCTATCCAAGAGTTCTTGGCCTGTTGAATAAAATATGATTGTCCTGTCACAATGCATAATTATGTGTACTGTTGGAAAAACAAAAGATCCACTGTGCTCCGACCATATAGCTCTCTGAAGAAGGCCACTGTCCTCTGTCTTTTGGACTCGGAGGAGAATGAGTGCGGGGGACGTGCAGCTAGGAAAGTGTCTGAGATTCCAAGACGGACATGACTTGAGGAGATAGTTGTTTAGCACGGCTGCTCTGCTGATGAAAAGCACATGAATTTTAATGTGCTCCACAGTTCCATGTGTGGGAGTGACTGAGAGAGCCCTTTAAGATAGTGTGCAAGTGTGATGCCAGTCCAATGGCTGGGCATTTATTGGGTAAGACTGGAAAGGTTAGACACGGCCAGCTACTGGTTTTGAGGGGATGTCATTAGCATCAGACTTGTAATACTAATGTACACAGTCTGATGCCACAGCTGAGAGTCTATAGTTAACCTACAGTCGCTGGTAAAATGCCCAGTATCACCAGAAATGTGTTACTCTGGCTGTATATATTAGCCAGAGTGCCCTGGTTGCTAAAGGTGTGAGAGTGCTGGAGTGTTGTGCTTTCACCACCGTTTTGCTTGAGAACAATTGAAAATACAAGGTGACAGGATGATTAGTGAAGCAGCTCACACTTGTGGTTTTCACCTTTTCTTAATTAAAAGACGTCTTTTGAAAAATGTGTTTTGAGAGTCAAGAACGTTACCTGGAATTATAGCCTGTAATTCTAAGAATTTACATCCAGGAAAAGAAACAGCAGGGTAAACATTGCATTGACCTTGTTGACTATATCTGATTGCATGAACTTCAACACCCTTTCTCTCTCTCTCTCTCTCTCTCTCTCTCTCTCTCTCTCTCTACTCTGTTTCTCTCTCTGTATGTGTAAAACCTTTACCATTCTCTGCCAATCAAGACAGGCTTGGTGACTGGTTTACAAAATACCACATCTGACTGCAATTCCTTCACAAGAAGAGTTGAAGAACCAGTTTTGATATACGCTGAAGGCTTTCTTCAGTGTTTGGTTTACTGAAAGTCAGAGCTGCATTAGATTTACATGGGCTATCTTCTGGTTTTGTTACATGAAGGCTGATGACCTGTGTAAACTAAATGCACCCCTAGCAACAGAAAAGGTGAGTGTAATGTAAGTGCATATATGACCTTCTGTGGTTGCCTATACATGAATTAAATCTTTGTGATAAACATATTTCCTATAATACATTAAGTGATTATTTGATTGTATTGTGACAAAAAGTATTAATATTGCTCTTAGTGTTATATTGTAATCAAATCATTGTTATTGCATGACTGTCATTGTGATTACAGGAATTGTGTATTGTGTATTGCTACAAGACTAAAAAGTAGGAATTACTTTTACTCTAGATGACATACAAAGTTGGTCCTTCAAAACTAAAACATTTTATAAGGCATATGATTAAGCTTAAGTGATATTTGTATAAATATTGTATAGTATATGCTAATCCAAGCATTCTCTTTTTTTCTGAACAGTGCGCACTTGCTTTTCTAGTAATACCTCAGTTATATCCAGTACAACAGAGGCTGCGATAACAATGTAAATGGGGATGAAATGGGTTTAGAAATTATATAATTATATTTTGGTAAATATTTGGTATGTTTATATATATTTTGGTGGCCACCTTCTCTGATTCTGCCCAAAAGGCTTTAATCAAACTGGTTTGTCAGAGTTGCTTTTCACATACCTTTCACTTAGCCTACTTTTATCTCAAGAGGACAATAGGCCTACTTTCAGTCTTTTAGAGTAGGCCTAAGTGACCAAGACTGTGTGAAGCACTGTTGTGCCTAACCTGTGCTTACAGTGTCGCGTACTTCCTTAGCTTATCTGATTACATCTGAGCAACGAAATTCTCTATAGTCTCTTTAGCCAATTCATGTAAATTCACTTAATTTCTCATAATTTATGAACACAGATTGACGGGACTTCCATTTTCATTGCGTATTTATTTGCACATAGAGATGTATTCAGCTTCTTTGTGCGTGAAAAAGCCTAATTGCCATCTTGGCATCTAAGGCCCCTGTGGTCAGGTATCATATTTCCGAAGTCTGTCACTCGTGACATCTCCTCTTTTATCCGACACAGATCTGCCTGTCAGTAGGATAGGCATACCGTCCCTCTCCGCTTCTCTTCTTGATGACATTCATTAGTTTTCCATAAGGTTGTCTCATAGGTTACTCTAGTCTACAGTTCACTATCAGTAGGCTATAATCGAATTTACTTCAAGGCTATAGGGTGTGGTCTGTTGTGTAAGAAAATTATAAACATGGGGATTTCGACATGTTAGACATTAGTAGCCTATAGTAGAGCCTATGCCCTGGTGTTATGTCGTTGGTGGTGTTAGCGTATGATCTTTGTTGACAACCCCACAGTCGTTGGCTGCTCAGCATTTTATTACAATGAGTAGGCCTAATTCAAAGAAAATATTTTAACACTGGAGTCATCAGCATGAGCATTCCTCAATGTAGGCAGGCAGGCGTGTAGCCTATTGTTTTTGAGTGTTGTTTTCGCTTTTACCCATTATTTTTTCAGAAGCAACACGGGTAGAAGAGCAACGGAGAAGGGACAGGAGGGTGAGTTAGTGTGCTGTGAGAGAGGACGAGGGCGATAGCAACTTTGAGAAAGCTTCATTATCATATTAATGAGCACACATGAAGACGGTAGGCTATAATGAATAATGTATGCGGTGGGAGGGGACGGTTTCGGGCTTGACGATGCAAGGTTTTGCGTCACGTTGTATGGGATTTGACTTTGGGGAATATTAAGACCGAGACATTGTTGAATGGCTGCGTTTAAAAGTCACTGTGAATTGCATCGGATACGTTTTCATGCACCGACAACCAGGTAAGCCTAGGCCTAATAGATAGAAATTTACCTTAAACTGCACTGGTAAGGATCTATGACTTATATATTTGACCTAATGCATTTTCTCTTTCTGTTTTTGTAACATGTAGCCTGTCTAATATTGTGATTAGATTGTTAATTGTTTCTAATTGTTTCTAATAGGTAGCTATAATAAAACTTTATGGGAAATGCTCTATAGTTCACCTACAAAAAGCTTTCTACAGTTCAAGACTAACTCAATGAAGATACAGTAGCCTACGTGAATTGTAATTCATACACCAATAGCGCATCGAGGTTCGACATTTTTGCATGTGTCCTCAGGCTTGATAGTCTAGTCTCAGCATGTACTGGCTCCATCTGTCAGCATGGAACACCTGCTACTCGACTCGGTGCTACAGCCAGGAATATGTATTCAAACTTTCTGGCAATGCCATGATCTCTTCAACTTTGCGTGTAGCCTACTGTTGCCTTATGTTCTTGCTATAAGTAATTCCTACTTTTTGCTTATGTTCCGTGACATGACGGCAATTCCATGTGGTGGCAGCGTTCCCTCTGCGATTATTTATGCTCGCCGTGTGTGCAAATACACACTGTTCTATTGCCCTTCACTAAAACAAGAGTGAATTCCCGCCTGACCTCTCCAGACTACACAAGGGAAGAACGCTGGCGAACACTATCCAAACGGGACTCAAATCTCTCTTGGTGCGTGCAACTAGGGGTGAAGTGTTTTGATCCACCCTAGCAGCAACATGGTCACAGGGGTCTTCCTGATGACAATGCCTCTATAATTTCAAAGACAGGGATTTGATTCTGATAAAGCTGTTTTTTAGTTGTCAGTAGGCTTATATCCTCAGAAGATAAATCTTGGTTTGTGTATACCATTTTTATGGTATCTACAACAGCTTAACTCCTCAGCAGTTACTGTAACCTGAATGCTATCAGTTCATCCCTATCATGCAAATACACGGTAGGCCTACATGACAATCTGCTCATCCATAGAGGGGAAACAGATTGATAGATACACCTTTTTAAAAAGAAAGTCGCCACATTAGATCTTCCTGTATAGCCAAGGGTGTACAAATCTCCATTACATGCAATGGTAAAGGATAGAACTGAATATCAGTGAGCGATTAGCAATGCGTGTTTGTGGTGGTGGTGTGTCCTTTCTTTTCTGGGTTTACTCTTTTTCTACAGTGGTGTGTGTGTTTTAGAATGATGCAGTCCACATAGTTGAAAGCACACATTGGGATATTTCTCCTGAGAGTAGACTCACAGTCTAGGCATTGTGAAAGGGTTGGACGGAGGCAGCATTGTTCTATCTGTGCTTCCTTGCACATGTTAGATTTTGTTTCTGCATTAATCAGAAGATCTGGCCTGGCTCAACTGTAAAGTGGCTATTAGAGTAGACAGTTCTATAGAAGAGGTAGGCTATCTTTATGATTTACTTTTGAACAATCGAATTTAACACACAAAGCGTCAATACATATGATATACACATAGGGTGGATTGCGGTAGAAATTTGTAAATACAGTATAATATTTACAGACAATTGGAGAAAATGTACAGGTCATGTAGAATAAAGCTTTCAGTAGGCAGCACAGTGACAGATGTATAATCCAGGTATGGGCCTAGCAAATGATTCTAGCACATGATTACAGATGGGTCTCTGCACCTTTACTGTTGTGGCAATTGGTGTTGTATAGCCAAGCACCTATTGGCACAAAAGAGCACCCAACTGTATTTTTGAGATTATTGGCATCCCTCATCCTCCCGCCATACTAGAAACAGCTGTCTAGTGCATACTGTATAGACTAGGGCAGTGGTTTCTAAAGCTGGGGGATGGACCCCCAAAGGGGTCTGTAGATGATTTTGGGGGGGTCGCAAGAGGATTTCAGTTTTTTTATTAACTAAAATATACATACATATATACAGTAAGTGTGTGCACAATTGTATGTATATTTTTATCTTATTATGTTATGCTACTAAAATAAAAAACGTGAACTACTTTACGGGGTTGGTGGCTCAAAAAATTTGAAAAGCACTGGATCAGGGTGTTGCTTTTCATGAGGAAGAACATTCTACTGCGTCATTTCCTGTAAACATTATCTGTGTTGCCACAATGTTATTGTTTATGTGTAATCCCCCAAAAACCAGTTAGGTGTAAATGGCTCACATTGCTGTAGGTGGTGCTCATTGCGACATCCAGTCCCCTAGGCTAGGACAAAAAGGATAATTGTGATAATTTTTTATTTGCATATAAAGTATATACACAACCAAAACAACACTCACAAGATGCATTCAGTGAGCACAGCTCTTAATTGTTGTTTGTGTCCTGGACAAAGTAACAATAACTTACATTGCATTCATGCACTAGTGGCTGTGAGACCTTTTGCGATTGGCATATTGCAGTGGGCCAAATTGTAATTTCGATGAATATATTATTAATTGTGCAGCCTCACCCTCCTTGACTTTGCTGATGCAGCCCACAATTGAGGACAAGGGTCACTCAGGTCACAGTTTAACTGGAAGTCCAAAGGGTGTAGGTTGATCAGAAAAGTGTTACTCTTTGTTACCATGTCCTGGTTTGTCTTGTTGGGAATAAGCTCTGTATGTTTATTCACGTGTGGTTGTCTGCTAAGCTTAGGGAGTGGCTGAGAAGAGACTATACTATTAATGTCATGTTTTGCCATGTTGATCCTCCAATGTACGGTTTTTGGAGCTTACACCTTGTAATTCAAAGGGTCATTTCAAATATAGTGGTTAAAATGTTGACCCCTACTCAAACGAGGAGGGAATAGGTTAGTCCAAGGGTTAAATGGTAAATAGAGTTGTGTTGAATTGTTAGACCCACGTAACTTGAAGTCATTTGAAATTCTATGGTTTAAACTTCTCACAGTGCTTAGCTTGCTGAGTGAATTCAATCAGAAATCAGACTTACATTGCCAAGACTATGAGTGACCATTGACATTGTTTACAAATGTTTATATTCTGGAGAAAAACAAATGCTGCGTTGAAGTGACTTCACGTCATGAGGAGATTGCAAATTGACTTAATCATAAAAGTCAATGAATGTAGATGTATGCTATTTAATCCACATTTGTTAGAGAATGGAGGAGTTTTTTAAGTTGGACAAACGCAAGAAGCTAAATGCTCCACTGAACAAATTATGACATAATGAATGTCTTGCCAACTCAGATCTGTGTATTGGTGGAAGTGTGAATGGTGGAAGGTTTCACATTTTCTAAACTAATTTCTCTTTCCACTCCCGTCCCGATTAGATCAGGATATGGCTGGGAAGCCATTCCGAGCCACCTTCATCTGGGGTAGCATCATCACGAACCTCCAGTCTCAAGTGGAAGTCAAAAGGCGGCGGCACAAGCTGAAGTCCTACCATGACTGTTTCATAGGGTCAGAAGCTGTAGACGTGGTGCTGGCACACGTCATCCAGAGCCGCTTCTGTGGGGATGAGGAGGTGCCCCGTTACAAGGCTGTGCGCCTTTGTCAGGCCATGATGGACTCGCGGGTGTTCGCGCCTGTGGGCACCAAGGTGTTCTGCAAGGAAAAGGGGCGTGCCACATTTGAGGACAGCAGTTACAGTTTGTACAGGTTCCTGAGTCCGCAGCCCGACTCCTTGGTGCTAACCAATGTCAACTCCCGTTCTACAAGTACCCTTGAGAGCAGCTATGATTCGCCAAGAATAGAGGAACAGAGGAACAAAAACAGTTATAGTCCACCATGTAAAAGGTAAAAATGCAAAGTCATAGCAATTATGTGTTATCTGATTAAAGAGTTAATCCCAAATCCCACAGGGCTTTAGGTGGCTTTAAATGTCTATCTTAATGCATCTCTGAAAGGTAGTGAACCCCATCGGAAAGCCTTGAGACTCAGCTATTCACTTGCAATATGTCTCTTAATTGCCGCAGTTACTTCTGATAAGACTTCATTTCATAACTAAAAGCCTATTCCCGTTGAGTATGTTACTTTTTGAAACCTGTGTTTAATTTTTTTTATTTCACCCAAGACTAGTGTTTAGATTAAACAGAGAAAAACAGACAGTACAGGGTACTAGGCTCCAATTCATTTAACCATTGAAAAACCTTGATGTTTTATATTCAGTTTAACTTAAGTTATTACTATACATTTAATAATACACATTGCCCACAGCACAAACTATTGGCATTAATGCCCAAGGATTGTACAATATTGTATACTCGCCTTTTCAACCACCTCATGATGACTGATGCTGGAGAGAGCCAAAATGTCAGTAGGACTATATAGCTAGTATCTTCCATGGACAAGGGGCATGAACATGGAAACAGCTCTGATATGGTCTGAGAGTGACATTTCTTGGCTGTACTGTCAAACAGGCAATCCTCTAATGTACTACAGAGAACCACAGAACCATGTCATGGGGGACGTTAAATACAGTTTTTGCAGTTGACATTGTGAGCCAAGCTTGAGGATCATATCCATAAATAGAACACAACTTCTAACGTCATATTTATGTTTTGATCAAAACTGATTGCAACGGAAATTGGACAGTTGTTATTTGGTTAACGGTAATCACCAAGGTTCTTTTGATGTTAAATGAATGGGATCAAAATTGTATTATTAAATTAGGACAAAATCACAGGTACAAAAAAAGCACTAACTGCTAGATGTTAAATTAGTTCCCACAAAAAGCTTTATTTTCTTGGGAGTTTTCGTAACAATCATTTCAACAGATTTCTGTCCCTATTTCACTCTTCAGACAAGAGGAGCCAAGCTACTTCACCCACTCCCCTGTCAAATCACTGCAGGATGTACTGGGAAACCTCAACCTGAACTCAGCCATCACCCCTCAGATGAAGAGCCTTGGTCTTTCACAAAAGCGTAAGTGTCTTGATCGTAACCTTGGTTACAACCAACCATACATTCATGTAACTGCACTAAATACTGCCAACCAAACAAACCTTTTCATATAGATATGTTTATCTGTTTTTTTTGCGTCCTCCTTCAGTGCTGTTGATATTTGTTGTTTTCCTCAGTGGTGGATGAGGTGTGGCGCCAGCAGTCTGTGTTCAGGCTGCTGCAACTCGTAGAGCTCCCTCTACTGGAGAGCTTGTTAGAAGGCAAGGAACTCCCCCGGCCTCCACTACATTGCATGGACAGTGACCCAGACCTGCTGCACACATCAAGCTACCTGGACAGAGAGGTTCTCAAGGCCTTCAGTGAAGCACAGTATGCCCGCTATAAACTCTTTTTTATTCTTTGCTTCTTGTGCTTCTTGTACTCTCACTGAGGGGAAAAGTATGTTGGGACAGTCTATGCATTCGTTTTATGGGGCATTTCAGGGACAACTTATGCTAGGCTTTTTCTTTTGGTAATAAACACACAAAAAACACACAGATAGACAACTGACCGCCCTTCTGCAAGATAACAGTAGATAACAGAAACCTTGACTCACACTCATAACACAAAGACATTAAAAACAACTACATAGAAGAAAATAAAACAAAACATTTAGGCGACAAGCAGGGCCAATGTATAGTGAGAAGAGAGCAATCCTAACTTACAGTAAAAGCTACATCTTAACCAGGGTCAAATCCAACACCACCCTTTGACCCTTACCCTAGTCAGAGTGCATATCCTGCCCCACCCATATAGCTATAATATTTGTTGATGCCCCTCTTTTTTTCTTGTGTAACCCATTTTCTGTCTTTTATTCTGATTTATTGTAAATCAATCTGTAAATATGTGTTTTACTACTACTTATTGATACTATTTGACTACTTCTGTCTGTCCTTTCCTATATATCACCTATCGTCATGGCTGGATTAACCCACCAGAGGGCCCCTGTGCAAGCGAATGCCAAGGGCCCCAGTCATGGGCGTAGGTTTCTTCGTTCGAACATGGGTGGGGAGACATTTAGCAGGGGGTTTGGGGGTCGTCCCCAAGGAAATTGTGAGCGTCAAACACTTAATTTCCTGCATCCTGAAGAAAAAAGACCCACCCCTGTCGGAAGCATTGTTGCGTCCATGAGTAACATTTTAGCTAGTTATCTTTTTTTAAATAAAAGTCCTCTGCTTCGACAAATGCACGTGTTGAGGGGACCTATGGCCCCAGTCAACCGGGGGTGGACTTCGAAATCGCTGCCTAGGAATAAGAATAGGGTTCAACCATGAAAACCAGGAATAGGGACCAGCCATGTCTTGTTCTGGTGGCGTGGGGCTCCCCCGGTGAAATCTGCCAGCCTATGTATACAGTACAGACAGCCGAGGGCCCCCCAAAAACAAAAGGGCCCCGGGGAACTTTCCCGGTGTGCCCGGTCAGTAATCTGGCCCTGCCTATCGTGTTTTGGTTAGGTAGGCCATAGTTAAACTCATGCTAAGCTGCTCTCTCTGTAGGGCAGATGAGTGGATGTCAGCAGCTGTAGACTGTTTGGAGTTTCTGCCTGATCACCTGGTGGTGGAGGTCAGCAGAGGTCTGGCTACTTCTGCTGACGACCAGACGCAGTGTAAGAGGCTTCTCCACGGGGTCCTGGCTCAGCACTACGGACACACACAGCACCCGCCGCTGCTTAGCAACCACATTTTTGACATCCACACCGGCATCTCTGAACTTCTTGGTAAGAGGAGGGGGCTGTCTGAACTCCCATGCATTGTGTTGGGGTCACGTGAGGAACAATAACTTTGTATATGGCCTTTTATAGGCAAATGAAAGCCTGTGTGGGGCTGTCTTCTTTATTACATTTCTTATTACACAAGCTCCTCAAGTGTCATTTATGTTTTGTGTAATCCTTGCTAGTGAATGGGAAGCAAGGGCAGGCCCTAGAGGCCCTTCAACTGAGCCTGAAGCTCCAGGACTCTCGCAGCAGAGAGGAGCTACGAAGGCTTCTGAGATTCATGGCCACTGCAGCCAAACCACAGGAGGTCAAACTGCACAAAGAGGTGCACTGCTCTTAATATACCTGATTGTGTGTGTGTATGTGTGAGTGTGTCAATGTAGTAGTTTTTTGTAACATAAAAACCTCTCTCAGATTGAGAACAGGATGGCAGTGAAGAGGTCTTTCTCCAGTTCAATAGTCTACAGTAGAAGACTGGCAAAGGGAAAGGTGGACTTGATGGTTCTATTCATGATGGACAACCACTGTGATGTATTTAAAGTGAGTGCTTCTAAAGGGTTTCTTTTTAAAGTGTTATTATGCGTGGTCTCCATGTGTTAGATATCCAACCTACCTACCTCAAGCACCTTCATACTGATCATGATCCTGAAGTGGTGTTATTATATCTCCACTAAAGGTAATTTAAGACCATAAAAATGATTGTTCATCTGCGGTCTGTCTGCTATATCAATCGAGCAGAGGCAGCGAGAATAGCATCTCTATGAGCTAGCTAGGCAACGCTATCTCTGATACCTTCAGTATGGGTAATTGTGTCAGTAATTTGTAAACAGATTGTTCTGTTTGTCTGTTCGTCTATGAAGGAAATAGATGAAAGCCTGATTGGCAGTATTATCATGGGGCTTTAAATGGTTGTTTTGGAAGTGAAGCTAGATGGATAATACTTGTTCTATATGCTTTATTTTCCACCAGATACCAGATTCATTGCACAAGCTGGTCAGTGACAGACTAGCCAATATTGTAAAGGGGACCGATCCAGATGTGATAACAGGTTTGTAGATTTTAGGCTTTTAGCTTTTATCTTACGTACATTGTTAATTGACTTTAAAATAATGTATTCGCTCTTCTTTGTTTCCATTGCTACCTATTGCACAGGTTCCACATATTGCAAAAGAGTGAGTGAAAAGGCCTATGTGGAAAGTGTACAGAAAACTACCAAGGATGAACTTTGGTCCTTACTGCAGACAATTCACGAGAACCCTAAACTGTCAGCCAAAGAAAAAAGACGACTGCTGGGTCAGTTCTATAAAGGCCACCCTGAGATTTTTATTCAATATTTTGGAAGTAAATTGGCTAGTGTTGACATTTGAATATGAAATTATTTTATTTGTTAAATTATTTATGTTTTATAATGTAAAACGGACGTAAGAACAAAGGCTATTGTGATGTAAATAATGTAAAGATGTCTAGGGCTGAAAGGTCGTGGGTTCGAGCCCCAGAGTTGGCCTACCTGTAAGCATCCTTGAGCAAGATGCCTAACCCCTATCTGCTC
>JAOEHI010001495.1:0-12580 GCA_025447815.1 Percopsis transmontana
CACACACACACACACACACACACACACACACACACACACACACACACACACACACACACACACACACACACCATCTCAAACAGCAGCCGCACAAGCCTTTCTGACTCGCCCCTGTACTTGGAGGCGAGGGTGGTGGAGGACACATTGAAGAAGGTGGTCCCACATTCGGTGGCCACAGCCTTGGCCAGCATGGTCTTTCCTGTCCCCGGAGGGCCCACCATCAGCACGCCCTGAAGGGCAGGAGATGAGTCTTCATTAGTCACATATTTGTTTTCTTCGCCTACCCCAGCCTGTCAGGAAGCTGGGGTCAGAGCGCAGGGTCAGCCATGATAAGGCGCCCCTGGGGCAGAGAGGGTTAAGGGCCTTGCTCAAGGGCCCAACAGTGGCAGCTTGGTAGTGCTGGGGCTTGAACCCCCAACCTTCTGATCAGTAACCCAGAGCCTTAACCGCCAAGCCACCACTGCTTGGAGAGGGTTAGGACCGGGTGACCGGGCTGGAGGGGTGCGCGGGTGTATCGGGTCCACGGCTCCTTTGCATGTGGAACAGGGCGTCGAGTGTGTGTGGTGTGTTAAGGGCGTGCATGTGTGTGTGTGCGTGTGTGTGGGGGGGTTATATCGGTAGAAACTGCCCCATTTTCGCTAAAGATAAAGCAACCAGACACTAGGGGGCGTGTTTAGTACGCATTTTACGTTTTGCTACGTTCAGTCAACCGAACATGGTATACTGAGCGATTTGTTTAAAACGGCGAGGAGTTGGGCTTTAGGGTGGATAACACCATCTGTCAGCAAGGCTAAGGCTAAAGGGATTATTTGTTAAATGTTCCGTCCACCCATGTGACTACGCAGGGGACACTTATTGCCTTGGAGTTGCAGACGGGTCATTTATACACATCCTGTCAAATATTCTACTCATTCTTTGCACTTGTGTATCTCTGTGTGTGTGTGCGTGCGCGCGTGTACGCACACACCTTCCAGGGCCGCCGGATGCCCTTGAAGAAGTCAGGCATCCACATGGGCAACACGACTGCTTCCCTCAGCAGCTTCTTCGCATCTTCCAGGTCAGCGATATCCTCCCTGAACACACACACACACACACACACACACAAGCACTCAACGTAATCAGCCAATCAACGCGTGCTGTTTACATCACTAAGGGGAGATGCAGACAGAGGCTAATTCCAGGCTCAAATTGTATGTTTGCCTTGTATCTGAGCCTTTGTATTTGATAAAGCCTCTTACAATTGAAGACTTTAATAGCGTATTTAATAGATGTTCATTTGTTTTCTCTCTGCGACAATAGCCTCAATGGCCCATAATGCATTGCGACAGTTGCCGATCAAATATGAATTAAAGTTCTGCCGTGCTTTCCCACCGTCCCACAATGCAAGAACAGCGACTACGAACTCCTCTGTGGCCCTACCAGTGTATGTTAGGGTTTCGGGACACAATATCTCTGTCCAGTGCGTCCACGAGGTCGCTGTCGTATCCTTGGCCATCGAACTTCTTCAGCTCTCCGTCTTCTTCTCCGCTGACCTTCTTTCCCTGGGAAACAGTGAAAATAAAGAAAACAAACAAACAAACAATATATATAGTTCTGGCAAGGTTACAGTTACAGCGGGAATATCCGTTTCCTGGGGGTTTCTAATCGCCCGACCTTTTCCTCTTTGGCTTTGGGGCCACGGATGTCTCTGGGTCCAGGTCGGTCTTTCTTATCGTTTGTCTGTCCGCGGCCAGCTGGCGCAGCCCCTCGGTGCTGCAGGCCAGGGGAGTCTTTCTTCTGCTGCTTCACGCCGGTGTTCGGGCGCTTCACCAACACAGGGTTCCTATGAGCACAGGCGCACACAAGGAATATCAATCCCTCACCCTTCACAGCCTGGAATGCTAGAAGAAAAGAAAAAAAGGTTGAGTTGATATGGAATCCATTTTGTTTCCAGTTTCTGATCAAGGCAAAGGAGACAAGCATAAGTACAGAGAAGGGAATCCTGCAATGAAAAAAATAACTTGTAGGATTTACTTTACTTAAAAATCCTCGTAACAATTTGTACTAGTACTTTTTTAGTAAATTTTACTGCTTTAATATCAAGTACAACTAACTTGCCAGTATCAAGTAAAATATACTTAGAACTAATCGTAACATTCGTTAAGATACTAAGTAAATGTTACATAATTATATTTAAGTGATTTTATATTTATTTAAACTAATCAAGTAAAGTCAATTACATTTTTTTAGACAGGAACGTCAGTCATCAAAATATTAAGTAAATCTTATATATCTGTTGTGTTTACTGTTCTGAAGTAAATAAGTAGATTTTATTACATTTGTAATTACTTAGTTGAATTAAGTTACATTACTCACTATAATTATATAAATGTTGCCATTTCTTTTGATAAATATAATTTACTCTATGCATTTATTATACTTTTATCACAAATCACACTACAAAATAATACAATTAAACTGTTTATTTTGTTAATAAATAATAAAAATAAAAAGTAAAATCATTGCCCTGTCTTTATCAGAGAATTAAGGTTAGGTAAACACGCACACACACACACACACACACACCCACCTATGCTCTGCAGGGGTGGGTGGGGGCCAAACCAATGGGTCCTGGAACCTCTCCTCCGGCTGTGGAGCAGGGAAATCCAGCGGTTTCTCTGACTTGAAGCTCTCTATGGTTCTCACTATGCCCTTCACCTGCTCATACTCCTGTGTCAGCTCCTGCCTCACCTGGACACAAAAATAAATGAGTAGTATATCAGAATTGTAGTATATGTTAGAATTGAAAAGGCATAAAGGGTGATAACTGCACAAACAGTAAGCATCCTGTCAAAGAGAGAAGTCTGAGTTAGTTACACTGTAATATGTGTTTAGAAAACATTATGTCTGTGGAGGAAACAGCTCCATAAAAAAGTGGGTGAATAGCTGAGAAGGACAACTGTCCTTACCTGTTGCCATTTGACTTTGAGGGCAGGGTCTCTGAGGGACTGACAGTACTTGTGGATCTGTTGAATGACCCCCTGGTAGTACACCATGGAAGAGTCATAATTCCCCAGCAAAGCATATTCACGTCCCTTCTTCGCATTGTCGCATATCTCTGCCAGATTCATCCTGGATGGTAACTTCTCCACTAACGTTATGTAGTGAAGGAAAAACAATCAGCAAAAAAAAATAAAGAACTGCAATATGCCTTAATGGCCGGTGTCAGGTGCTTAACGTTATCTGCTGCTTGACGTGGGGTAAAATGTAAAATCACAGATCAGATTTACATGGTAACTTATACCAACCAATGTGTCATCGTCATTTCATATCTCAAATCCAAATAGGCAAAACCACTGTTTTCTATTTTCTATTCAGGCTAAGCCTGACCGATCAAACCGCTATCCCTTCCATCCGGTTCAAGTTACACCCTGTGTCGCCTCGCTGTCGTTAGCATCTGCTAGCTTTACTAGCTAGGCCACAGCGTCGAAAACAAAATGAATAACATGGCAACGATTCACTTTAACGTTTATACTCCCCGTTTGTGAAATGTGCATATGAGGACATAATCAAACACCCGACAACCAAATTAATGTAATTTTAATCACGCATGTAAAAAAGAATAAACATACCTGCATAAAAACACTTGTATATTATTGGTCACAAGTCCTTAAGGATAAGCTGTGTTACCATGGCCGCGGAGGGACGCCGTGTAAAGAATGACAAATGCCCAATTAACATGGTGCATTCGAGTGCTTGCTGTAAACTAGTAAACTAGATACCTATTAAACTCGGGAGAACACGTTCTTCACGATTTATACACGTCAAATGACCACACTTGCACGGCGAAGGACCGTTTACTCCCCTTTGTAATTTGTAGGTTAAAAAGAGACGTAAGGTTGTTTTTCATTTCATCCATTCTCCCACTGTGAGAGTCGTACCTCAATTAGTTGGAGCGTCCACAGAAAATGTGTTTAAATGAAGTATTTTACGTGAGCGTCCCCCAATAACTTGGCAATGATTTCATAACCAGCTCTTCCTCACACGCCCAACCTTCGGTCCTTCTTTTATGTTTTCACGTGTCTTCACCATGAACTAATTAAAATGAAAACATTTAACCTTTACTATGATACACATATATAGCCTACATATACACGCATACAAGTGTATAATGGACATAAACTAACGCAAGGCAATGCAGACAAGCAAAAGTACAGGAAAGGGAATCCTGACCCCAAAATGGACAAATGAGATAAAAATGTGTCGCATCATGTTAAGGTTGGGAGCCTAGAAAGAAACATGTGACCAAATTCAAGGAGACACATAGCAGTTATAGATTAACATGAAAACCCTCCACAAGGTTCTGTAAGTGATGTTTAATTTTGCATACTATTTCCAAACGGCATCAAAATACAAGCTACAGGCATTCCTCAATTGCATAATTTGTAATATACAATCTATAAGGAGGATTGTATGTCTTTCTTCACAGTTATTTATTTCCCTATATTGGTCCCTTTCTCTCACTGAAATGCTATTTCTTGTTCTGTGTATTTTGCCTGTATTGAACAGATACACTAATGCAGCTATGTGAAGTGTGTGCGCTCTGTTGTCATCTTTTGTTTACATGTAACAGTGCAACACTCTGTAATGCTACTTTGTTTCATTTACTGTGCATGTGCAGATTGAGCTTCATTTATTTGGCATAGCTTGATATCCTTTGACATGCATTTCAAATTTCTCAAGTTTATACTGTGCAATCTTTCAATACTGTCTGTCACGGTTTAACAGTATCTTTCCATTTGTCTTTTTTTCATATTATTTCTGGTTGTTATAACACCTCACAGATTCAGTCTCAATAAATCAACACTGTCATCCGATCAGCTCTGTTATGTTTTGATAGTAGCTCTTTTTATGGCTACTATGGTTGGAGTTATTTAATGAAGGGATCGTTTGCTGGTGTCACATAAATGGTCAACTTCTAGGTCAATGTTAGCTCTCTACACTACAATACAAAGAATGTTTGTCAATAATCTACTACTATATAGTAGATTATACTTTTGAATCCATGAGAGAAATATTGATGCCATTATGATGCTGTCAGCATTCACATAAGGTTAGCCAGTAGGACCATATCAATGTACATTACGGACTTAAGGGTGACTAAGCATAAGTGACAGCCGCAAAAAAGACTTTCAAGTATAAAATATAGAATATACAGTATATTTCCTTAAGGTTTATGACAGCGGGCATTTGTGACCGTCAGAGATGCCCTCAGCAATGACAATATGACCTATCCTGTTCTCCCTGATACCACATTTGTCTAACATTGCTCTCACTGGGCTGCTTCAGCCTCAGGGGTTTGTGGCTCTTCAATCTATAAGCTAACGTCAGGAAGATGGCATCAACATGTTCCTTCTCGGCGGGGTCCTTGGCTGAAGTCTCAAACAGCGGGAAGTTGTAGTCGTCGGCCAAACGCTGGGAGAGCGACGTGGGCACCTCCCGTCGGTCTCTCAAGTCACACTTGTTGCCCACCAGGATGCGTGGCACCATTGGGCCGACAGAGTGGCGCCGACACTCGTCAATCCAGTCGGGCAGGCTTTCAAACGAAGGCAGGCTGGTCACGTCATACACAAAGATGACGGCGTGGACGCTGCGGTAGTAATGGTCCACCATGCTCTTTCTGAAGCGCTCCTGGCCTGCCGTGTCCCATATCTGCAACTGACACAACAAAAACACATGACACGGTCAATATCTTTACATTTGCCAAGGTTTGTATGTTTTAACATAGCATATAGTCGTTATTTTACTGTTGTGTGTTTTCCTCTAGCCTATACGCTTTGTCTTTCATAAAGGGTTGAGGCAAATGAGAATGTAGACTGTAGAGTTTATGGTTATAGTGACTAAACTCTGCTGTTGCAATCTCTCCGTACAGTACAAGGCCTGTTACTGAACCTATAGCTTACTGAAAAAACTTTTAGGTCTATTCTATAAAACTGATAGTGACACATTTCCTCTAACGTCCCACTTTGAAATGTTGATTTCAGTAAAGCTAATTATCGGAATTATTATGACATTTAATTGTAAGATCGACAATATAGCAGATCTGGCCCAGACTAGTCCTCAAATACAACACCATGGTACTGAATATGTTTTAAATATTTAAATATATGCAAATAAGCATCACAACCAGTATACCGTACTGTAGCCTACCTGTACGGGGATGGTGGTGCTTTTGGAATGGTTATTGATACCAGTACAACGAGAGTGCCTTATATAGGCAAAAAAAATTTGAAACTGATTATCCATAGTTCAATATAAGGCCAAACTTACTTACCTTAATATATTCTCCATCGAGCTCCAGAGTCCTTTCTCTGAAATCAACACCGATTGTAGCCTCTGGGTTTTTAAGGAAAGTACCACCACAGAATCTATAGGTCAAGCACGTCTTCCCAACATTAGACTCTCCAATTACTATGATCTTGAAAATTCTAGCATGATTTGAGGACAATTCTAGGGAATCGGATTGGTTAAATACGGTATCAAATTTGTCTTCAGGGTTATTTTCTATTGCCATTGCTCATCATTCCCGTCAAGATCCAGCCGAATACAGTGAAACACCGCGAGACTATGCAGACTTCCAGACAGATATAACGGCCACATGGAGGTATAACTGGCCACCACTAGAGGTCACTGGACGCCATTTTGTTGACAAAGACAACTGCTGTCAATTTAATCAGACTGAAGTATGTTTATTTTAAAAATTGTAAACCAGACCCTGTGTAGTAGTATCATAAGTAAGCGAGAGGTATTGTCTGAGCATTGTCTTAGCAAAGCTATCATTATTATTATTTTTTACAGCTCCATGGTGTCTTCAGTCATTTACCACCCCCAACACCAGGGGTCGCACACATCATAATACATATCTTCACTCGCCATTATATTAATTTTACCACAGAATGGAGAAAAAAAAAACACTACTAGTTTTGTAGTGCAAAAGTTGGTGAGGGGCGATGGAATAAACATACATAAGCAATACCAATAACACTTAATATAATAATTTAATTTCTCATATCTTTTTAGCAATGGCATACAGGCTGTAGTTAAAGCCTACCCTGAGTCGGCATATATACAGTATATTGGCTTCTAAATTTCACACAGAAGGTTTAACACTGACTGTGGGTGAGGTGATTAATAGTACAAACACTATAAAAAGGGAAAGAGGTTTGAATGGTAATCAACTACTGACATAAATAAATGTATCTGGCATAACATCGAGGAGTGTACCTTTAACTAGCGTTTCAATGAGGGCCAACATCTGAAGACTTTCAATACTGAAATATATCAAGCACCCTGATGGTCAGAAGCATGTAAAAAAAAAAAGTATTTAAAGATAAATAACACAACGATTTCACTAAAGCGCTCGCTACCAATTCTCATCTGAGAAGGAGCTGGAGCTGCCGGAGTCGGAGTCGGCATCCGTCAACCCGTCTAAATCCCAGTCGGCGCTGGAGCCGCTGTCGTCGTCCTCCTCCGTGGAGAAGCTTTGCGCCGAGCCCAAGCACGCCGGGTACACGCGCGTGGACACACACACGGGCCCCAGCGTGGCCACGTAGACCGCCATGACGTTCTTCCAGGTGTCCCGGGCGGGGTCGTACTCGTGGATGAGCACCCTGTTCTTGTTGTGCTGCAGCAGGGTCTGCGTGAGCAGCAGCAGCCGGCCGCTGTGCTGGACCACCTGGTAGTTCAGCGCGCGGCTGTCGATGGGGATGTCGCCCATCCTCCTCCACTCCCCCTTGGTCGGGCTGTAGGCCTTCACCACCGGGATGTCGCACACGCAGACGATCTGCTCCTGGAACACGCAGGCCTTGTGGAGCTTGTCGCGCCTCAGCGACCCGCAGTGGCGCCAGCGGTTCCGCCTCGGGTCGTAGCAGAGCATCCTCCTCTTGTTCACCACGTACAGGTGGTCGTTTATGGCCACCACCTGCATCTTGCCCAGGGAGTGGGGCAGAGGGGCCACGAAGGTCCACTGGTCCCTCTGCACGCTGTAGCACTCCACCTCCTTCAGACGGGCGTCGGTCAGCGGGCTCCGCCCCCCCAGGATGTAGACGTGGCCGTTGAGGTAGCCCATGCCGGAGTGCATCCGGCCCAGCGGCCTCTCCGCCAGCTCCCGCCAGCTGTTGGACACGGGGTTGTGCAGCCAGAAGTGCTTGGACAGGTGCGAGGCCAGATACAGGTTGTTCTCAGGGGTGGCGCAGGCGATCAGGGACTCCATGGTGGAGCGCTTGTAGTCCTGACTGCTGAGGTCTGTGAGGGGAGGCGCCATGAAGTAGAGCTCCTCTGAGTAGGGGTCACAGCACATGATCTTATCGTTCGGTAGGCCGAAGAACAGGATCATTTCTTTCGCACTCACGCCTATTCTGTGTCTTGGCACATCCACGTTGGCCGAGGGTGAAAGACCTTCCTCAGCGGACCTATTAGTGAAGCACGCGAGGTATTTTTCAACGAGGGGTCTAGCCATGAGGGCCTCGAGGTACGCTTTGTCCTTCTCGCCAAACAGGTTCCAGCGCACGCACCTGAGCACCTGCAACGCATCTTCCGTTTCCCGGTGCACATCGGCGTCTAGACACTGCAGAGCGGCTGAGCACACCTCTGTTTCACAGGCGACATCCAGGGTGTCCAAAGACAGCACCTCCTTCAGCTGCGTTAGGTCCAGCTCGCACAGTTCCCTTCCATCACAAAGCTGGCTAAAGTTCCTGGCGATGAAAGCCTGAGCGTTTGCCTTTAAGGCGGGATTGTCAAACGTGTCGGCAAATTTAAGAATTCCAACGCAATTGGAGAGGTCTAGTCTCCTCGTCATGAAACTCGAAGAAGCTTGTTTAATATACTCTATTTGTAGCATATTGGCGGCGGCATAAAGCCGTTGCACGTTACTCTCCGTTATGGTGACTTTACCGGTGTAACAGTAGTCTATTATTACAGACATGGATTCAGCATCAACGCCACGAATGACAACTTTGTCCTGCATACTTTCATTTAAGCCACCGGTAAACATACTTTTGAAATAGGGACTGGCAGCGGCAAGGATGTTGCGGTTACAGAGAAAAAGTTTGTCGATATCACCTTTGACCGACTCAGAGTACTGGTCCAGAGACTCGTCACATTCCACTCCGATGGCGACGTCGACGAGAAGCCGAGATTCGAACAATAATTTCAGTTCATTTATCAAACCCCGAGCATGATTCATGTCCTCTAACTCTTCGGGACCACTAAAGTAAGTCAGTACCGAAGCCATTGATGCAGCTTGTGTCCAGACAGATATTTGTTACCTTTCGTTGTAAATCCTGCCAATAAATTGCTGACACGCAAATGGTGTAAAATATGGCAACCCGAGGTCTATGCGATGGTAATAAAACATTCGTTTATGAATGAAAATCAAACATGCTATGGAAGATTAGCAGAGGATTGCTAGGTGAACAGTATATTTCCATGTAATCATCTTGTTAATCCAAAATGATTCTTCTGCCTGAAAAATTTTAGGCAAAGGGAGATTATAGAATGATTGCCAATTTTCTTGCAAGTTATCTCCCAGTCATAGCTAATATCTCTGCTTTCATGATCGGCGTAAAGCAGGTTTTGAAATACAGTAACAGCCGACTGCCCTCTCACACAACCTTGCTGAAAATGGGGGCGACGGTGGGCCGTGTCTGCAATAGGTTGTGTGTAAACGAAAGACTATCATGTCTGGTTGACCTCGTTAAGCGCTTTATGATAATGCCAGCCTTATGACAGGCTTAAGTGTAGGTATAATGTAGTGTATGCTATGCTTATAAGCTTAAATATATATCTAATCAGTTAACAGACCAGACTTGTAAACGGAATTTTGTTTGGTTTGCAAATTATTGACTGCACTGTCAACATTTTATGTGTCAAGCAGGTTCCAATCTCTGTTCCAAGTAAATTCTCTTTAACATATGATTTTAACTTGCATCCCCTTAGTATTTTACATAATTTTTGGCAACAGCCATTTTAGTTGCCAGTCGACTTGAACAATGTAAAATTAATTAATTTCTAGTTAGGAGACATCAGAGTTGGCTAAATGTTTACATGGGTTATTGTTTATATATGCATTCAGTTTGTGTACACCTTACACCTCTGCATTAGTGTATCTCCATGTGTGTCATAGCCTTAGGTTAAGTGTATCGGCAGTTAAGGTCATTGACCCTGCTTAGCCCCTCGTGGTTGTGGATGGTCTTGTGGACAGTGATGAGGAAGGGAAAGGCAGAGGGCAGCTCCACCTTGTGGCTCAGTTTCTGGTGGCCCCAGTGCAGGCAGCGCAGCCTTTCGGCTAGGTCACGCCTGCCTGCCTGCTCAAGGCCGCCCTGTAGCAGCTTGGTCTTATTGGCCTTGTCCCAGGACCTCTCGTACCTGTGGGCAAAGACACACACCGGAGCGGGATTGGAGGATTAAATAATATACTAGAGAGGATTAGGACCTGGAAGGTTAAAGTCATAGCTAAAGTATGAGTATAGCAGTTCAACTTCATTACTTCATGATATTTTCAGTAAAATATTTAGCATGTTAGTGCTTGTCCTTTTGCATAGGAAATGTTTAAGTAGGAAAACGCTACACAGTCACACTACACAGTGTGAGGGGCCAGATAAGGAGATACTGGACTAATGTTAGTCCAGTATACTGCAGTTTGTATAGCTTTAATACTATTACTACTACTAATATTATTCTAAGCACAACCGAAACAACATGTACCACGTCAACAGTGTTGTTCAGTCATTTGACAAGTTATTAAAAAACACACACACCAGCACTCCAGCATGTTCCGGGCCTGGACTCTCTTCTCTGTAGATTTGGTGTGAAATCTGTTGATTTCAGCTCTGTTGAAGCCCAGTTCACAAGCCAGAACGGTCCACTCAAAACCAAGCTGGCTGGAAATCTCCACCACCGTCTTCAGGTTGATTACAGCGTCCTTGAAAATGTGTTGATGTGTTAATGTTTAATGGCTGTAATTATTTAGATATTTCAACCAAACCTTACTCACTCAAAAATATTATAAAAATAGGCCTATACAGGTATATAACATTGTAGACTTACCTCTTGTGCTTTATTGGGCATGATCTGAAATCCTTCTGTCCACACCTTTAGCTGTGTGATCAATCAAGTCAGGGGTTACCAAAAAACAAACAAACAGCAACATACTGTATATTTTGTATTTTCAAAAGTGTATTTATGACTGTAAAAGTCAAACTGTTTGAAACAGCTATATATCTTACCTAGTACCCCTCAGTGTTTCTGGTCTAGATATTTGTGTGGTCTGTGTTACCCGGGGGATTTCACATGAACATAATGTGCAGTTAAAGATTAGTCCCAGTAACTGTGTAGTGACCCCCAGCCACTAGGAAAACATAGCTTCTTTTTTTTTTAGATCTGTATGTAATCTAGTCAGTGCAAAGCCGACTAAGAAAAACAAATATTTGAATAATCCCATCTTTACATACACTATATCTTATGCATACTATGATGCAGAATTTAATAACTTTCATTCTTACAGGCATGAGAATCAAGAAAAAAAAGACTGTATTTTGAAAATCTTTTATTCATTTGAAAAATGCACCTCCTTGTATCATTGTCCCATAAAAAGCATCAAAGCTCAATGTGCAATATCATTGCAGCAGTAACGTTCATCAAAGAACATCAGAAATACTGCCTGTCATGTAAACACGAAGTTTCACATGACCAAATGTAAGTCTTTACTTGCAAAACAAAGCAGAATATTTAGTATGATGTGTTAATGGTGATTCTGATAAAAAGTGCTGTAAGTTTAATAAATAAAACTGATATCCATACTGAAGTCCACTAAATTAATGACACAAACTGTAATAAAACTTCCAATTTTAGTTTCATATTTGAGAATATACGCTTCAATTGAACTTGATTCAATTGAACGGTCTCAAAAATGAGTTGATGTCCTAGAAAATTATTATTAGAATGTAATCCTATAAAAGCACAGGCTAGAGTTTGTCTAATCTTTACACTGGAAACAGATTTCCATTATATAGAATTAAAGTGTAAGATATCCACAATGCAAAAAAACAAAACAAACAACAACACATCTTAGACGATCAATCATTTGAAATCAAACAGTTTATAAGCATATTGCCCAGTTGTGCAATAATATCCAAAAATGTCACTGTGTTTGAACAGGTAGTAAGGTAAAGATCCAGCCGGCTGGAGACATATATTCTCAGTCTTATTAGTCCTCTTTTGTTAGAATTGGTTTCGAAGTGTTAACAGTCACTCTCTTGGGTCACAGCCCAAGACTGGGCCCCTTCTGACAGGAAACCTTATTATCAGATGGGTCCGGTGCAGCATTACCCTGTACACGTTGGCCCTCACTCTGAGCGTTCTTCAGTAGCAGCCATCTTTCCAACTGCTGTCCCTAAGGGCACTCAGAGCAGCCAGACTCTTTGGGGGCGTCAGTAAACTGCAAGGTGAGGAAGGGGAATGTTAAACACGAGGACCTAAAACCTCATTAAAAACAAATATTTGTTCATGCTTTCACTTTCCTTACAGTGTTCCTCAAATAAAG
>JAOEHI010001499.1:0-24667 GCA_025447815.1 Percopsis transmontana
CTCTCTCTCTCTCTCTCTCTCTCTCTCTCTCTCTCTCTCTCTCTCTCTCTCTCTCTCTCTCTCTCTCTCTGTCTGTGCCTCTCTCTCACTGGCCTGTGAGTGACAGCACATGTGCAGGGGTACATAGGAGGGCCAGTGCTGAAATCCTAACCACAGCCTTTCAGTCTTGAAGACATACCTTGGCTATGGGCAGGACGGAGCTGTGAGAGATAGACTTTGGAGGGCCAAAGAGCAAGTGAAAGAGTAAGAATTTAAGAGGAGAGAGAGAGACAGAGTTTAGGATTTTACCATTTTGGCTGCACATTGCCAAGCTACATTGGGAAGTCAAGGACTTAGCAGAGGACATTGAGTGTGTGTCTGGAAAGCCCTTGGCTTCGTGGTTGACAGTGGTTACACAGGTTCTGACTGAGGGTCCGGAGGATGAAGGCCTGCATATTGGGAGTTTTGTGTGTGCTGGTTACTCTGTGCTGCCAGGTAAGAAAAGCCCCATGGCAATTGCTAACTAAACAACAATATAACAATATGATTTAATGAAAAGTATTGAATTAAATTGAAATAATAATTTAATTTACTGCTTTTAGTATTTGGCATTATGTTAATTTATGGTTATTAGTATGCTAATATCCAGTATAACTATATAATTTTTAAAGTTGTCTTGTTTTCTTATAGCTATAGTTATTAGCAGTGTTGAAGGTCTCAATTTGAACGTCTTACTTTTTCATTTTTGCTATGGTTTATCATGTACACTTGTATGTACATGTATATTATTTATACTGTGCTATGTGCCTTATGTTTTATGTTGTAATATTGAATGCCGCATTCATGGCCACATCTCTCCTGCAAAAGAGATTTTAATATCAGTGAGACTAACCTGCTTAAATAAAGGTTAAATCGTTAAAATAAACAGGGATGTGTTGAGTGTTGAGATTTGCTTCTTGTCCCCTGCAGAGTGTGGTCTTGACTGAGACAGACGGGTTGTAAAGAATAACCTTTAGCTCTACCACTCTTCAAATATACAACAGTGAGCCGCTGAACCAAACATTGGCTGATTTTCATCAACGGGGACAATAAACTTGCCCTGGAAGCAGGGAATGTGGCTCGTCTAAACATCCCAGCACAGTTGGATGGAATATGATGGAAGGCACGTTAAAGAGCTCAAGACTGCAGATGTGTTTAGAGGGCTCAGGGCCTCATTAGTGGCCTCTGTCATCAGACACCATAATAAGCTTGAGAAAGGATGACAATATAAACACACCTATTACAAACAGCATCAGGCTGGCTCTCTGTTTGGAGGAGTAATGGAACCCAGGTTGGGGCCGCAAGGCTAGTGAGAGGATATTAGCCCCTAGTGTATCGGAAGGGGGGGGGGGGGGTTACCCCTAATTTGTTAGTGAGTATTGTAGATATACTACAGTATATGTGATGGAATTGTGATCAGTGACACGTACAGTATCTATGACACATACAGCATCTGACCCCTCTACATTAAGAAAGCCTCATTTGATGTAGGCTACATTTTAAGATTTCCTATACCAAATCAATTGTGTTAACAATCACTTACCTACACTGGTTGCACTCAGAAGAGGTGAGTGATAGGTCAGTGACAGTCATTGGGTAAAGCCAGTTAGTCAGGGCGAGGCCTCCGCCATGTGTTTTGAGATACATGGAAAGGTATGTAACCTCTTAAGGCTTGCATCAACATGACACATCCAACCATATCTATATCACACTATGAATATACTGTGTTTTAGACAATAAACACTCCTGAACTTAATTAAGCAGTAATTCCCGTTAGATAGATTTTATCATCAGTATGTGTGATATTCCAGCTCCATATTACTATGCGTTAAATCCCAGTCAGTATTTTGTGTTAGAATATTGGCGTTTTTTCTTTATGTGTATAAATCCAACATTCAAAATCCTGTTTGTGACAAATTAGTATCACAGTAGTGGGTGAAGTGGAAAATGGGTTAGTCAGGTTGTGTATTTTCACAAAATTGAAATAAATACCAAGCAATTCGTAAAAATATGTAACCAGTTTTAATAAATAAATCACCTGAATGAAATTAGACTCATTAGTAGCCGTCCAATCAACTGCATGCTTTTAGTCTTAACAGTCAGTATTGTTTTGAAATGGCCTATTTTGCATCCTAATGATCCTAGGCCATGGTAAGAGGTGGGTAGGAGCCACAGCTGTTCCCAGATGCATATATGATGCCATTTGTCCCGCTCAGTAATCCCCTTGTGGAAAGTGGAGTGGGCCACTCCTAGACCATGAAATCGGGGACAAATCGAGAGGCCATAGCAGCAGCCACCTGGTGTGGATTTCTCACTCATCGGAAACAATCAGTCAGTACGTTCTGAATCACAGGTTTCACTGTGTGTGATTCCTGCTCTGTTTTACTCCAACTAGGGTTCCAAACGCAGGCAGAGAAAGGGAGACCTTGTTCTGTCATGTAGATACATTAAATGTAGGGAACGGCCAGGAGTCATTTAGAATTATTATGTTTTTACAAATGGTTGAGTGGTGACAGCATTTGCTGCAGCACCCTCTCAGTTCAGCTGTATTATTATAATGATTTTGTTTCACTCATGCCATTTTGCATCCCAAAGACTCAGCTGAAATGCTAATTAAAGGGCATATAAGAGGCTTTTGTGAAGTACCATTCACACCACCTTAAATCCATAATACTTTTCAAGTAAAGTAAACAATAAGAATAAGTAACAGGAAATATTTTTGTTGGGTGGATCTTAGTAGTTTTGAAGTCAGAGATATCTCCTAATTTTAGTCCACTATAAAAAAACATTGGTCAGCATTCTTTAGCATTCAGCTCAGACATCTGCTCAAGGAAGGAAGACACTTGTAGTGGCCCATAAATAGGGTGTCCATGCCAGGCAGTCATGACTCTGCAGGGAGCAGGGGGTATGGAATGAACACACAGATTCTTCCTGGATGACTGGAGAACTCATACAGAAAGCACCAGGGGCAGCTTGAGATGACACCTGTGTGACCTCTAGCCCTGTGGCTAGAATTTTCAGGCATGCTATTGCCTCCCCTGGCAATGCTATTGCCTCCCCTGCTACATAGCCTTTCATGAAGCTACTGTATCTAACCAAAGTCATTATAGGCAAGTCTGGCAATTCGGCAGACATCTTGGTAATGCCCATGGGCAGTTATTTATCAAGACCCTATCCAAATGGTGAGAGAGTTATACTTGCACTTACAATGGCCACCGGGACATAAAAACTGCATGTATAGAATCACCAGTCAAATCTGATAAAAAACGCTAAAAAAGTTTGCCGACTTTGCCCCAAAATAAGGTTTAAAAAGCTTTTTCTACTATTTCTACTAGGTTATTCTACAACATATGCGCAAGGTCAGTGCAACCACACAATTGGCTTAGTAGGTTTCCTGATCAGCCGTTATAAAGCAGACGATTGGCTCTTTCTTTCCAACTGCAGAACCATAGCTGGTCAGCCAAGACAGAGCAGAACAGACAATATTCTGTGTAACTCTGACAAGAACACAAATGATCTCCTCCACTGGCTCCATAGCCAACACGGCTCAACAACAGGTTCTTATCAGACACAACCATATTTACATTTGTTTAATGATAAAATAATTATTTAATTTTCATCATGATCTAAGCACCATTTTATATAACTAAAATGTCTACAACATTTAATGTTGAGCTTTTTAAACAGAACTAGGCTACTCTCATTACAGTAACTGAAATATTCTGTAAGCGTCAGTCCCACCTTCCCAGACGATAGTGGCCGTGAAGCAGTTGGAGGTTTATAAGAATGGTGTACACGACACATAGCCAAAATGGCTTATTATTGGTATTCTCTGGAAAATCCCCAAAGCTCCATAAGTGTGTGTTTAATCGCTAATAAAGTTTTACACTGACACCAGGTAATATTACAATTCTTCACTGTTTTTTTTTAAATAATTTTATAATAAATTCCTTCCTTCTATAATAGATCACTTTAAGTAGTGTGTTTAAAAGTAAGTACTGCCTCATACATTAAAGCACTAACACCAAGCCTTCAGATGTCTGATGGTAAAATTAATTTACTTGAGACAATTGGAAGAGAGCCCTTGACTTCTTTATAGGTGCCACTGTGACACTCTTTATGTCTGGGCTGTAGGCTCATCTGTGCCACATTATCGCTGCCAAATTATCCCTAATGCTTTCAATGGAAACAGCTGAGGTTGGGGGGCATCATTTTAAATTCTGAGCTTATGTTAACCAGGGCAACATCATGCACTAAAGTCTCAATATAAAGTCAAAATAACTACAGTATATAACTCATCATTTTCCAATTGATCATATTAAAGTGCTAATCTCCAAGATTCTTGTCTTGAATTTTACAAAACTTAAACCATTATTTATTTAACACTGTAAAGCCCACAATAATAAAAAGAGTCACCTCAACCACCAGCCAGACACCCACACAAAATTTGCTGTAACATTTTTACACTGAAAATTCATTTTAAAAGATGGAACAAAAACGAAAACATGTTCATCTCATTTTCATAGCGAGACAGAGTTTAATCGTCAAGATTAATTCAACATAATTTTAACAGTATAAAAACAAGGCTATTGTCCTCTAATACAATACAACTAGGGATGCAAAACCCCAATTCTGTTAAGGTGAGCTTGTAAATATTTGAGAAAATAATCTAAAACTGTTCATCTGTGTGTGGTCATCACCCTGCCTGTCAGAAAGGAACCCCTCTGTCTAATTGGTAATATTACACCTGGGTGTTCCCCCGTCCTTGCCTGGTGAAGACATTAGGACTGCGACTTGCTGGGCCTGCCACCCATAGTCTAGTGTCAGCAAGACAATGACTAAGGGAATGTCTTGTGTGTAATGACAAATATACGGCTTGGTATAAGGTGGATGTGAGCTTTCCTGTCTCCACGCTTTTGGAACAGCTGCGCATGTCTAAGCATGAGACTTTGCTGTTGCTGTCTTCAGTGGGACATGTCTGGAAATACAACTGATACATTTGCGGTTGATTTCGTGGTTCAACAGTAATGGCGAAATATGCGTATTCTCTGCCAGGTTTAAGAACTGGGACATAAGCCATATCTTTCAGAGTGGACTGTAAGAGTGTAAACATCTCAGTGAGTGTAGATAGTGGTGGACATGCCAGTTAAATAGGCATGGGTCGAGAATGTAGAGAGCAGTCTGAGATTAGCCTGCCCCCTCACTTGCCCTACACATGCCAGTCATGGTTGGCGTTCCCCCCACACTGTCCAGCAATGAGGGAGGAATGGCAGTACCAATGTGTCACATAGTGTCACAAGTGGTTTTCAAAAGGTTTTAAATGTGTGTGTGTGAAATACTTTTTTCACAGTGTAGTTGGTGAAACAATTGGCACGCTAAATCTATAGCATTCTTGGAGTAGAGCATCTTATAGAAATATGTATTTCTTTGGGAATCTGTGTGCTGTATGTGTGTAATTGTGCGTGGGGCTGAGTGATTGGGTGCGTGAGCATGCATGCAACTGTGTGAGCATGTATATACTGTATGAGCATGTGTGCAAAGAATTATGACACTTACTGAGATCCGTAAGGGGACCCCCAGCCCCTATCAGGTGCAGAGCTGAGCATAAAGGGGAATTTGTGCGTGTGAGTGGCCATAAGGCTGGGAAAGCACAGGAGTCTAAATCCATAGTCGACAGCTGTTGCGGGTTGCGGGTGTGTGTGTGTGTGTGTGTGTGTGTGTGTGTGCTTGCGTTTGTGTGTGTATTTGTGTGAACGTTCTCAAGACAGCAATGTGGCGAATTAACGTGTGTATATCTATGTCGGAATCAACAAGAGTGTTTGTGTTTCCCAGTCCTAAAATGTATTTGGTCAGATCTGAGGCGGTCGACAAAGACTTTGAATTAGCGAGTGAAACTCGAGAGCCATAACTCTGCTTCCCCTCTGGCCTGAGCAATCCTATGGATTCCACAGGAGAGACAGAGGGTTAGGCCAGAGTTCGGACAGAGCCATTCAATTCAGTCCCAGAGACATGTAGCGCTGACACAATGGGGAATATTGACGTAATATTTAAACAGCTGTAAAGTTACATCATTAACATACAATCATTAATATGTATCCTGAGGAAGTCTATTGTAGTATAGAAATATTAGTAAGTACACTTTTAGGAATTTCCTATGTATATGTACAGGGGAGTGTATCATCTCTTCCTGTGTTGCTTCTTCTTACATTTGGGAAAAGAATCTGCTTTTACTTGGGTTTAATCTATGTAACTGTTTTCTTCTTCAGATGGGGAGCACTTCTGTAACCCAACCCAAGGAACAGTTCCTCTCACAGCAAGTTCTTTACCCATGGAGACAAGGAAGCAGGGGATTGGTCAGGGTTAAGAGGGATTGGATTATCCCTCCAATCAGGGTGTTGGAGAACAGCAAGCAGGTTCCAGAAGATCTGGTCCAGGTAAGATGGCCCCTTTAACACTTTAAGACTCCTTTACTGTGTTGTAGGACCCTAACCCCAAATCATTTCTGTAGGGGAAAGAGTAGTGAGGAGTGCCAGCCACTCTCTGAGTTTCAAACCAAAAGAAAAATTTTCTAATGCTGGACACAAATCGAGTGTCCCTTTAACACCAGAAACAAAACAAAAGTTTTCAAACCGTATACAAAATAAACAACATTCTGTAGTACCCGTGAATGTACCAGTGAACTGTTAGAGAAGTTGAGAGAGGTTATTGTGACAGGATGTTCAAACACCATCCATGAGAAAAGGCATTATTTTCAAACACAATCATGTTTGGTGCTAAGGTCCCACTCAAGTAGCTCCCACATAAACAGTGTGAGGACAAACGTGTAATTTTTATGCAACTGTCACAGTCATTCCCCTGCCATTTCCTTAATAAGGAGGACTGAATAAAAGTTGATGTCAATTGAGAAATGACATATTGTTAGCATTTATTATGTCCCCACACTTGAGAAAGCCATAAAATTCAGTAAGGCATACAGCGTTTAATAATGAGTCTCATAAGGGCTGAAATAGCCTGCTTCTTAAACAAGACACCAACCTGTAAAGTTATAGGTAGACGTCATTGCCTTATGGGTTTTGCATCTTTAGGCCGTTGAAAAAGAAGATGAACAGAGGGGTTTCATAGCAGGCAATGAAGGATCCATGTATTTCAAATTGAACTGAATTCCAGTAATCAATACCGTTAAATAATTGATGTGGGATGTAAATTATGGGATTCTAAACAACGCACTATGAAGGTGCAATATTGACAGGCAGAACTGTTGTAGAAAATATTACACAAAAAACACATCAATGTCAAATGAATAAAATGAGACAAGGTATCGGCTGTTTTATTAATCTGACCAGGAATGTGTGCATTGCAGAGAATTAATTACATGTGATGAATGCAATTACATGTGTTGCATGTGATGGAAGTTAAGTACTTTTCACATTTATGAATGAATGGAATCAAAGAGCTGCCCTTATGATTAATATTTACAGTACAGAGTCATTATCATGGAACACTATGATTTGTTTCCTTGACAAAGATTTGCCACACAAAATATATGTTATGTCGTTAGAATAACTCTAACAGAGCACTAGATTGAATGTCTTCATTTTTATTTGTTTAGGCCGCAGATCAGAAAATCACAGATTTCTGGTAAATCCACTTGGAATACATTCCTATATCAGTGAAACTTTTGGTGACATGTTGTAAAAGAAAGGCTTACATTTCCAATAATCATGTTTATTGTTTACAGCCTTTGTCAGATTGAGGAGTAAAAACTAAAGATAGTCCTTTCAGGGCACCGGCTGGGAATTTGGAAAATCCACAGCAAAAAAAAAGAAAATTCTGTAAATGTAGAATCAAAGGTTTGCAATTATTGAAGAGAATACAGCAAAGTGCCTTGGACAATGTAACGAACATGCAATTACAAGGGCTACTCTGGCTGTCAAGAATAAACCTCAGTGAAAATTACCTTTTTACATCTAAATGTAATGCCAAACAGATGCCAGGAAGGTCGGAGGCCTAACTCAGTTTTACTGAGTCAAATGCCCTGCCCAGTTATTTTGTCATTTAAGTGTTATCTAAGCTTGTCTTCATTTTACATTATGGCCATACAAGAGCAGCAACAAGACAGCAACTGACAGCACTTGGCATGTATGACTCCATGTTCTGCATGGCTTAAATGTATGCCAAATGCTTCATTTATTATGTTTTGGTAAAGACTCTGGAAGACTTTGGAAACCAGTTTAGAAATGCTTTCATGTTTATCCCCACTTTACTATTTATAGTGCTGAAAATTCTTCCTGTCTATAGGTCAAAGGTCTCTTTGAGTTCCTAGCTTCTCTTCTTTAGGTCGCCAAGCATAAACATACACACATTTGGTGCTGTGACATGTGTTTTGCACTATACAGCCTTCTGACAGTGAAGGTTCGGAGGTTCTGCTCACCAACATTATATCCACTGTGTGTTTGTCCAGATCAAATCGGATAAGATATTTACAGGGGAGGTGATCTATAAGCTGGAAGGCCCAGGTGTGGACCAGGAACCCAAGAACTTATTTGAAATTGACGATAAAACAGGAATGATTAGAAGCAAGCGGCCGCTGGACAGGGAGAAACACAACAGCTTCACGGTAAGGAAGGAGAGGAGGTAGCATTCAGATGCATACAGGGTGCATACGTTTGATGTTCAAAAGCTCATAACAATCATCCGTGAATACTAAGAAACAGACAAAATACTACAAATTACATTGTGATTCACTAATTCATGTTTTGTCTCAGAACATATATCAGGACACTGGTAACAAAAGATCAGAGGTCAGATTGTAGGGATTTTTATGTGCAACCTGGGAAAATGATTTACACCAGATGACTCATGACGTATCCCATAAAATACATCTGTCTGCTTTATATATTGTGTAAACTGACTGATGCAAATACCAGTACTGCTACTATTTTTAGCTACCAACAACACATTTCCATCATATTATATGTAGAAATAGTATTTGCTTACGGATCTAGAAAAAAATGTAACTAATTACATACATACTTTAATGTCTATAAACGTGTTTAATTGTCAACTAAATGTAATAATACATATACTGTTTGTGTGTTGTGTGCATTTGTAGCTAAAAGCCTTCGCATTGTCGCCCAGTGGGGAGAGACTGGAAAACCCCACCACCATAGAGATAATGGTTCTGGATCAGAATGACAACAGACCCGCCTTCACCCAGAACCGATTCACTGGCACTGTGCCTGAGTTCTCAGTTCCAGGTACAGTACAATCTAATAACATTGCACACCTCTACATTTGGAGCATTTGATTTTTAGAGACGTGATAAAGAACTACTCCTATGCTGATTTGAAGGCCAGGCAGATTGCCACATACAGTATAAAGTAAACATCGGCATGAACCAACCAGCTGACTTCTGAAATGTTTCTGACAGGCACGTCAGTGATGTCAGTATCGGCTGTCGATAGCGACGACCCGACGACAGACAACGCTGCTCTGAGCTACTCCATCATTGGCCAGGAGAGCGTGCCTCCTAACGCCGTGACCAAGACGATGTTTGGTATCAACAACATAACCGGGGCCATCTACACAAGAGATGTAGGCCTAGACCGAGAGGTAGGGGGCGCTATATCGATATCAGGGTTCCATAAACTGCTGACATTAAAGGGTTTTCCCTCAACAATTTGGCATATCGAGGTTACTGTGAAAGATAACGTGAATGTTCCATCAATATGGTTGTACCATGATGTTCCAGGTAGTGAAAAGTTTTAGATTGAAGCTGCAGGTTGCTGATATGTCAGGCATGGGCCTGACAAGTGAGGGGGAGGCCATCATACATGTATCCGACATCAACAACCATGCCCCGCAGTTCAGCCCTGACATGGTAAGTGTCAGCCCCGGAGCTGGCCTACCTGTAAGCATCCTTGAGCAAGATGCCTAACTCCTATCTGCTCCTTGTAATACTTACCTAATTGTAATTGATCAATACATTGATCAGCTACCTTGATATTTTATGAATTTGGTTAGTAATTAGTTTGATATTTTAAAGATAAATTCAACCAAAGGAATTTTTTTACTAGTATTTAATAGTCAAAAGAATTTAATATAAAATAACATATAACAATAGTATAACATTTATTGTTTGGATTTATATCCTTTGTTATGTGTTTGGTGACTTTAGTACAGCATGTCCGCGGTGGAGAACAGGAAGGACTTTGTGATTGGACGGGTGAACGTGACGGACAGGGATGACCACAGGACAGAAAACTGGGAGGCCAAATACACCATTGCCAAGGGCAACCCCAGTGGCCACTTCGCTGTCAACACAGACCCCGTCACCAACCAGGGCATCGTGATGGTGGTGAAGGTACAGCAGGCTGCTCTGGGACCAGCATGAACGCTGAGAATACCTGTCACATTCTGGCTCCATGTTAGAATGGCAATAATGACATTTGTTTCATCCAGTTATATTTAGTAGATGATCAAACGGTTGGATGCCTGCCAAGGCTTTGCACTGGTCCTACTGCAGTTTACTGAACCTTGTGGATATGGAAGCAAGTTGATATCAGCGATATAGTTATTTTGGCTAGGTTTATTCCCTCTCCACTACCCAAGAAAAAATTATTATGGTTCAGAAAAATGGAAGGTTTCAATTCAATTGCTGCTGGTCTGTTTTATTAGTTTTACATTTAATACAAAAGCACCATCTAGTGGTTGACTTATGAATAAATTGTGGAGAAAAAAGCTGCATGCCCCCTGTTCCCTTTAATTGAATTGATATCATTCACAATGACAACTGACCTCGCCTATCTGTAGATTGTGTGGAGACGTTAATGTCTACATTACCTTCCAGCCCACCTTTCACCCCTTGTATTCTTCCCTGTCTACGTTAAAGCCTTTGGACTATGAGACCCAGCGAGAGCACAGTCTGGTTCTGACAGTGCAAAACGCCATTCCTCTGAGCATCAAGGCTCCCAACAACCCAGTGAGCAGCGCTACGGTGGTGGTCACCATTACAAATGAGAATGAGGCTCCACACTTCAGGGAGGACCCCATCCAGGTTGTGGTCCCAGAGTCGGTGCAGCCCGGTACAGTGCTGAAAAGCAACATCGCCTATGACCCTGATAATTCTGAACTAAGGTAGGATGCATCTTCCTTGTGTCTTCTGATTTCATGTTCTGGGAAATCTATATGTCTGACATATGTATATACTAAATCTTCCTCTGGCAGTTATGAGATCAGCAAAGATCCAGAGGGGTGGTTGGACATCAACAGACAGACAGGAGAAATTACGGCTAGAAGAACCTTCAACATTCGATCCCCTCACGTCAGAAATAATGTCTACAATGCAGTTGTCAAAGTCATAGGTCAGTTCATGTGTGGCCAAGAGATGACACGTCTGACACAAAGTACAGTATGTGGTACTTAACTGGCATGCAAAACATGTAAAATAGAAAACCATTGTATTGTACAGTTTACTTTTTTTATTTTATTTGTATAGTTATATTTGTATACAAAAAAACACCCTGCCTGAATCAATCTATCAATCAATTTCCCACACTAAAAAGAAGTTTATCTGACTGCAAACATAGTAAGAAAAATTTGCTTGATAAGATTCCTTGTGCAATACGATTAAAACCAATACCGTTGCTAATATTTGCACTAAAAACAAACGTGTGTTCACCTGTGTAGACTCTGGTGGCGTCTCCACGACGGCCTCTCTGGCCATCACTCTGAAGGAGACCAATGACTTCCCGCCTCAGCTCTTCCCCCTGAGTGGCACCGTGTGCCACGGTACCGGCCAGCTGGGTTCTGCCCTGCTTCTGACAGCTGTGGATGGGGACTCGCCTCCACAGGCCGAGCCCTTCGTCTTTGAACTATCCGACGATCTGTCCATCAACTGGACCATCGTCCAACTCAACAGTAAGGGAAAGAGACCAGATTCTGTCCCTATATGCCTGGTCAATCTACAGTATACTAGATTCTTTATTTATTTCTTTGTCCCCCCCAAGTCACCAAATACGTTCTCTACCTCTCTCCCTGCGGCACAGAGACACACGCACAGCTTCAGTCGCTGGTGGAGCTGGAGGCCGGGGAGTACGCGGTGACGGTGCTGGTGACAGACTCGGGCAGCCCCGCCCTTGACGCTCATGCTCAGGTCAATGTCACCGTGTGCCCCTGCGACTCCTTCGGGCGCTGCAGGTCCGAGGCGGCGGCCATCTTTGCCTCCAGCGTTGGCATCAACTTCATCGCCCTGATCATCATTATGGCCAGCATCGCACTGCTGCTGCGTAAGGCTCGCGTTAAAGACCCACTAGACACTGTTATGGAAGTAGCTATCAGTAGTTATCATGCTATAAGAGTACTATATATAAAAATAATAAATAAAAGAAACACATAAATAAAATAGAATTATAAAAGCACGTGTGTTGGGCAAAACTCTTATGTCATGGCTTCCCTCCTTGACCTGCAGTGCTGCTGCTGCTAGCTGTGGCTGTGAACACGTGCAGCAGACGCCACCGCATCAAGAAAGGAACAGGCCTGCTCGTAGGGGAATCAGATGACGACATACGGGACAATGTCTTCAACTATGACGAGCAGGGAGGGGGAGAGGAGGACGAGGTGACAATACAGCACAAACACAATAATAGCTCGACTCCTAGCTAGCAGCTTTTGTGATCATGCCTGAGCCCCTGAACTGAACCCGTAGCCTCTGCTGTCCTCCTTCCAGAACGCCTTTAACATCGACCTGCTGTGGAACCCGTCCGACGGGCCCCCCACCCCCAGGTCCTTCTGCCCTGTGTCAGGGGTCCCCCGAGGGAAGCAGCCCCTCAGGATGGATGCTCCACACAACCTGCCCTCCCCCACCTACCCGCGGCGGCCCCCCGCAGACCCAACTGACATCGAGGACTACATCAGTGACGTGAGAGAGGCTTTTGGTCAGGTGGTTCTAGATGGAGTGTCCTGTGTCCTGAGATGTCCATGTAACACACATCTGCCTCTCTCCTCTGTCCTCAGGGCCTGCAAGCTGCAGACAACGATCCTAACATGCCTCCGTATGACACAGCGCTGATTTATGACTACGAAGGCGAGGGCTCCCTAGCCGGGAGCCTCAGCTCCATCGCATCAGGCAGCTCTGATGAAGACCAGGACTATGACTACCTCAATGACTGGGGACCGCGCTTCAAGAAGCTGGCCAACATGTACGACCCGCGCTGACGTACAGGACAGTCAAGATGTGATCTGGATGCATTTCAACACAGTTTAGGTCCAGGACTAGGTTTGCAGTGTTTCAAGGGGAGGGGGTAATGATGATGTGGAAAGCTCTATGTCTTTAATGTGATTGAAGTTATATTAAGTGGTATCTGGATGCAATCTAATACGGATATAGCAATACTGACTCTGCGAAGTTCCTGAATAATTGTATAGTATGGAGCTGTATGTGTGAAATGTTCAGAATAACGCAAGTTATCGGAGAGTCATTGAAGGGAAACAGAATGTGTTGAAATGTTTGTCCATGTCTGGTATTCATTGTGATATTCACTAGCCATTTAAATATGTTTCTTTTTTATATAAGTGGTCCTTTTGTAAAAGGAAAAATAACATTTGCTTTGATATATTTTAGGGATATTCATTTTTGTCATAAATCCCAAGTTCCAGGGTCTATTATTCTTTTGGGGGACTCTCACATAGGATAATGCTCAACCTTCTCACGTACATATTGTACTACACAATGTGAGTGAGTGATTAAGTTGTGAAGGCTTTAATTGCTGTTTTAATTTTTGATCTATTAAAATTTTACTCTTTAAATAATATGTCAATCTTTTAATTGAGTGAGTTCACTGTTCATTATAAGATAAGATTATTGGCAAGTTTCATGTGTTACAACTTTATACATAATTTTGTGAAACATCTGTGACACTAACATAAATTATTCTACAAGAGTAAATACTTTATTTAAATAGTTCTCATACTTATAAAGTACTGTTATGTTGAACCAATCAAACCAATAGAGAGATGCTATTAAGATTAACATTTGTTGTTATTTTTTCAAACAAAATATATACACATTTATTCTATTCACTCTGTAGTCTTTGGGGGGGGAAAAAAAAAAAAAAAAAAAAAAAAATTATATATATATATAAATAAATAATACACACCCACACATTAGATGTACAAACTTGTAATCCTCCATTATAATGTATTCATAAGAGACTGCAGGTATATTATTCTAACTGGTTTCATGCCACTCATTTTAATTCCAAATACATCTACTGGACCCAAAGCTAGTTTGCAGTGTAGATCTAAAACTATTGGATAGATCGTTTAAGCATAATCACAAACAAACCTCTGAACTCTAAATGCGTAGACTGATTCAGATGATGAGGAAACAACGTTTTGTGGCTGCTTATTGCCATAAACCAAAAGTTAAATAGTTTGGTATGCACACCACAGCAGATTTTAAGATAAGGATGCATTTACTATCTCAACATAAGGTTGAGTAAGTGCTGTTACATTTTAATTATAGGTGATAAGTTTAAATCTTTCAATACAGTCTTTCAATACAGTGCATGGTAATTCGCCAATTAAACCAGCCAGTTTAATTTGAAAGACAAACCGTAGTGTCTCCTATGTCACAAATTACTTCCCAAAAACACCATGATGGAAACCTCCCTGCTGTCAGAACAGCTGTGGGTTCATGTCCTCTTCCCTGTCTTTGCGGGGAGGTGGAGGTGGTTCTTCTTCTCCTGTGTCTTGTTTATCCCTCTCAGCCTCCACCCAGCTCTGTGGGGCGATCATCTTCTTCGGCCCATGGGGCGGTGGCCCTAGCAGAGCCTCGATGTCTTCGTAGTTCACCACCTCACGTTCTAACAGCGCATTGGCCAACTGGGAAAAACACAGGTAATTACTAAAGACCTATAACAACATAAGTTAAGTTAAAGGCCCCCCTATCGTAACATTCAGTTTTCCAGTTCCAGCTTGAAAGGAGAAAAGTCTTTTAACACGACCGTTGGAAAATATAACTATATGGGGTAAAGAATAAATCCTCATGGGGAAAAACACAAATCACTTTGTATACCTGGAAAATGTAATTATGCCAAGTATACAGTTTCAACCCACTGAAGTAATTTCAAAAAGGTCCTTTCTAACAAATATCAATTACAAGAAGGGGAAAACAGGGTCTTACTAATGTCAGCTTGTCTCTGTTATCCAGCAGCAGTTTCTCAGTAGTTCTGTACGCACGAGCTATCAGCATCTTAGCTTCCTGTAAGGACACGTAATCAAATCAATACATGGGGATAACCAGAGAAAACATGATATCACACCGATAGCGTGCCATGTCACAACACGGCTTCGCTACATTTAGAACCCACGTGGTCTATCTGCTGTTGCAGACCCTGGCTGAAAGGTCGCCGTCCGACTGAGCCTTGCTCCTCCGTGTCGGGGAACGACATTTCGCCCACACTGCTGCACATGCCGTACTGCTTCACCATGGAATAGGCCACACGTGTCACCTTACGCAAGTCATCCTGAGCCCCTGGAGTAAAACACAGGAAGGTCAATCTCACTGGCTGGGTTTAGCTACAAAGTCAGTCTGTTCTTGTATACTGTGTGTATTAGATCAATGTTTATCTACATACATTGCATTTTAAGGTAAAGTGACCATGTGGATAAATATTAGGTTCACTGCCAACAAAGTGAGCGTAAAACAGGTAAAGGGCAGGTGAGGGCACGATAGTCTAGTGGTCTAGGCGTTAGACTCCCAGCCAGAAGGTCGTGGGTTCGAGCCCCAGAGTTGGCCTACCTGTAAGCATCTTTGAGCCTTGAGCCTTGAGCAAGATGCCTAACACCTATCTGCTCCATGTAATTGTAAGTCGCTTTGGATAAAAGCATCTGCTAAATGACCTAATTGTAATTGTAAAATATGCTGATGTGGACCAACCAAGATTGAGTATAGGAGAGGGGATATGATTTACATGGAGGGAGGTTGCATACTTGTGTGTGAGCGTTCTAGATGCAGCGTACCGGTTGTGACTTTGTTGAAGGTAATGGCCTCGGAAGCTCTCCCTCCCAGGGCCATGCACATCCGCTCAAACAGCTGCTCCTTGGTGAACAGGTACTGGTCACGAGGCAAGATCTGGGCAAATCCCAGGGCGGCATTAGTCCGCGGGGCAATAGAGACCTGCAATACAATGCGATTGAGAGATTTTAGGACAATGCTTAGGACAAGTCTTTTCTGTGTGTGTCCTTGCTTTCTCTTATATTTTTTCCTATTTTTGTGATTTTAGTCTCTTTTTTAGTTTTATATATGCAAGTAAATGTAAATTACAGTAATGGTTACATTTCTTGCAAAATAGATCCTTTTCGCCCCCTGAATGTGACTAGCATGCATACAATATTTCCAAAAATGTACACTCCACAATCACTTCTGAAACCACATATTTTCACCTCCTGAAAACTGTGTTTAAGAGAACACCCAGTCTCTTGTCTCTTGCTTTGAAACCAAAACAAAATAATGCTGCTTGGTTGAAAAAACAAAGTGTAAGAGCCCTTCCTGCACCTAAGTGTCCCTCTCACATAGTGGCTTCAAAACATAAACAGTTACTGCGGCACTGTAACAAAATCAAGGAGTGTACCTTCAATTCAATACATAACAGTTGTGGCTGGGAAGAAGAAGATACTATGTAGACTGCTACCTTCATGACCGCCTCTGTGTGCTCCAGTAGCCATCCCACTACGGCGTGACCAGACTCGTGGAAAGCAACCACTTTCTGCTCTTCTTTAGATAGGATTTTGCTCTTTTTTACACTTCCTGAATGAACACACACACAAAAACAAACAACCAGTAAGTCAAAGCTGGCAGAGCAGTAAAAACAAAGACATCAGTCCTTGTATTGCAATAGTGCAGCCCTTAGCATTTGTCTTGTACCTGCTATTACTCTTTCCACCGCATACTCAAAGTTGAAAGTATCAATAGACTTGAATCCCTCTCTGGCAGCATGAAGAGCACCTTCATTACAAATGTTAGCAATATCCGCACCTGAAATGATAAGATGGTTTAACAATTAAAGTTAAACATTATGATTACAACCTGGAAAGTACAACATTTTGATGAATGCAACCTTGTCTTGCGGTCTTAGGGTTAGGGTTAACCCTAACCCGTATGGGTGGTTATATTCAGACTAAATATGAAATAATGGGTACCACTAAAGCCTGGAGTTAATTCAGCTAGACGTAGGGAGTAGAAATCAGCTGGTTGAGTCAGTTTCAAGATCTTTAGATGCTGTTCGAAGATCTCCTTCCTCTCCTGGAAAACAAGTTTTGTCTTAATCTTTACCAAAGTGATATGTTCATTTATATTAACAAGATCAATGGGTACATTACTATGAAAATCTAGGCAAGAGGCTACCTGCAGAGTGGGCAGATCTATGAAAATGTGTCTATCCAGTCTGCCAGGTCTCATGAGAGCATTGTCCAAGATGTCTGCTCTGTTCGTTGAAGCCAGGACTATGACGTGGTCCTTCGTTCCCATACCTAAGGGGGAGAAATGTTCATTTTCATCTGCGTTATGGATGCCAAAAGAATTTGCTCTCTGAATTAGTTTCTACTAACCATCCATCTCCACCAGTAGCTGGTTGAGTGTCTGCTCTTCCTCGGTGTTGGAGAAACCCGACATGTTGTTGGAACGTTTCTTCCCCACAGCGTCGATCTCATCTATGTAGACAATGCAGGGTGCTCGAGCACGAGCTTCCTTGAACAGGCTTCTTACTCTAGCAGCACCAAGGCCTGAACACACACAAAATTAACATCAATAGTATATTTAGCCAGGAAAAAAGGTGCATTCCTGAAAAGGGCTCTTAATAGGGCAGAAATTAAATTTGATCATTTTCAAATAAATTATCACATAATTCTAAACCAAGTCATGTAAAACAAAAAAACAAAAAAGCATACATCAAAATTGTTTGAGGTGCCACCTAATAACCCATTATTCAGACTGGAGATATCCTTACCCCCAATGACCTCCACAAACTCAGAGCCAGCCATGGCCAGAAATGGCACTTGTGCTTCAGTGGCTACTGCCTTTGCTAAGAGGGTCTTCCCGCAGCCTGGAGGCCCCAACAGCAATGACCCCTTGGGAACCTTGGCTCCAAGCTGGAGGTACCGATTTGGATTCTAACACAAGTTATTACACATCAGTATTAAAACATATATATTATTATACTGCTGCAGTATGCTATTATGTAGTGTAGTCCTCATGACATATCAAGCATACAACTGTTTGGTCAGTGAACAACACCATGACAGTTTAATAACCACATTCGTCACATAAGGAGATATATATAAACAAACAGATAATCAATGATTCACTATAAGATTGGAAAAAAGTGACAAGAAAGGACACCCACCAACATTCATAAGATAAAGTAGACTCTTACCTTAAGGTAGTCTACAAATTCCTTCACCTCCATCTTGGCCTCGTGCATACCCGCCACATCTTTAAAGCTCACACCTTTGCCTGACTTGCTATCCACAATGGTAAACTTGGCCATCTTCAGCTGATTCTGATAAGTGCACCCAGAAAGGCAGTTTATGGAACAAAAAAAATAAAAAAATAAAAACTACAAATTTACTAAGAACTATTTTTCAGTGCAGGGTCTACTCACAAATGCGCTGAAGCCTCCTTCTCTTATACCCATGCCTGCTAGACGGAAGATATACCAGAGAATTGCCACACCAACTGCAGCCATCCCAAGAGCATAGAGAGCACTGAAATGGAAAATGATAAGAAAACTATTGGGGCATTATAGTACAAGGTGTTCAGCAGTTACTTGGCCACATCTAAAAATGCATTATGGAATACATTATAAAACATTTAATTAACACCTATGGATTTGTACACCTGCTTGGCTAAATGCCATTCTCTTACTTTCCAAAGAATCCAGTGCGTTTGTAGGAGACTGGTATCCTGTCCTTTGTGTCAATATTCAACTCCTCTTCTGCCGATCTCAGCTTCTCCTCAAACTTGTCAATATTGGCCACCTGCATTCTGTACATTAGAGCCAGCCTCTGCCAAAACAAGGCACACGGGAAAGAGGGTGAAAAGAGCTCCAGCTCTGCTTGAAGATAGGGGAATTCTTTCCTTTTGTTGAGAAGGAAGTGTGTATGCTAGTCACAACCTCACTGACTTACATGGTGAGCCTTTACTGAGATACTAATGAATAATACAAGGCACCATGAAATTAATGTTTATAAAAATAAAATAAAAAGTTTTACATTTTGGGTTTTGAAATAAAACAATGCATTGAGCACAAGCCACAAACATAATGCCTCATAAATACTATGTAGGTGATCTAGTAGACTGTCTAAATGCAGACTTTATTCATCAAAAGCATGGAAATGTGCCACAATACCCTAGATGCATGAAATGCATTGAACTGTTCTCATATAAAGTGTAATATACGTACAGGTCTACCAAATATTACTGCTCCAGGGTGAAGGTAGATTTCCACAATGTCACTCTCAGGTACCACTTGCACACGGGACACCTCCCCCTTAGCCAACATCTCATTGACAAAGTCACTCCAAGAGATGTTTCCGCCACTGGTATTAATAGAGTTTAGCAGGCTCATAACGAGTGCTATGATGAAGAGGGTACGCAGACGCTCTCGGTACATCTGGTCCTCCTGCTCACGACGCTTCTTCTCCTCTGTGTGGGAGGTTCAAGAAAGTCAAAAGAGAGAACAGGACAACGTGGATTTTTGTGTCATATAAAGCAGAGAAGCGATGGTTCAGCTGGTAGGATATGTTTATCTTACCCTCGTCTTCTTCTGGAGTTTTGCCTTTTGATCCATCACTTTTGTTCTTCTCTTGGTTGGACTGAGATGTACTAAAGAAATGTGTTCCCCCTGTGAAAATAAATTGTGTATGAAGAGTAGCAATGTAACTTTAAAAAGGTACACGCCTCGATTATAGAGCCTCCAGAACCACAAATTTCCAACATACTGTTCACAGTGTGTGTGTGTGTGTGTAACACTCGTTTCAGTTATTGCATACACACAAACGGAGGAGTATACTTTAGAAAACAAAAGCCATGATTGGGTAGATACCTTTACCTAACAGGTTCACCAATCCTATGGGGTTTTTAATCAGGTTGTTCTTTATTAAGTGTTTTCTTAATCCCACCATCCAAGGACTCAATGGTCTGTAGAGAAGATTCTAGGATTGGAAGACAATACAGTCAGCTGTATGCAAAGTTGTGTGGGGTGGCGAGCACATAGCATACCACAACACAATTGATAGTGATAAAGACGTAAACCATCCTAAACATTGATACGATAACCATAAACAGAGGCAAGGCATAAGAGAATAGCCAAGTCATGCAGAGTAGAAAAAACAAAACACTAAGGCGGGCTTACCTGAATGAGACTTGAGTGCAGACCTCTGTGTGAATGACTTGAAAGTGACCGCTGTGATCCAGAGTGCAAACGCTTTAAATAGCTGGTGCGTTCCAACGGTAGATCAGAACGAATATTGTGCAGTGACTTTATAGCAATACATTTATAATTTATCTGTGGTAGTGTCCACAGTACCGCTGTACCGTGTTTTCTACAACCACGGCGTTGCAAAAGCAAAGCTGCCATGGCGATACTGGATAACATATTTAAAAACGCCGAGCAATGGATCACATAGAAACAAACTAAATTATTAGAATCACGTTGTCATGTTTGTTTTAACTATGCTTCATTTGTTTACTTCTGCTAAAGCACGTCCGCTGTAAAGCAAATGTGCGACACTCCTCGTTTCGGCCCTAGAACCGTACCACGTCCTCTATAGTAGAAATAAGTACAAATACTACCTTTTATTTGATCACAAATACTAACTTGGGATTCTGGCCTTTATCCTATTCTAAATATCACATAACACAGCATTGCAAAATAAATATATCTGATGTAAACTTGAACTTTCAACTTCAACCCTTACCGACAAGCTTCAACACCACACTAGCTGCGCAGACTTTCCGCAGGATAGGTCGCTTGCTAAGAAACAATTTTGTTTATTTCGATATCTATGCACGTCTGCAATAAGTAGTTGTATAGTCTCCAGAAAGCACACATGTTAAAAAAAACACTCCCTCGTCATTTGTGGCGTTGGATCGTATATATTTATGAAAGATGTGAGCGAGTGATGTAACACCAAATCAACCTACGTTACTCCAACACTCCAGCAGAGTGAGCTATTGGTAAGGTGTTGTGCAAGAAACACGTGAGCATATACATCTGTAGAACATAAATCTTTTGATAGAACTAGAATTAATAAATGCGGTCGTCATGGAAACTAGCCTTTGTAATTAATAAATTGTCTGTACAAGAGTCCTTATTTTGTGATTTTGGAAAAAGTATAAATTCGTTTTTTCGTATTATTATTACTATACATCTGACATTTTTTAAATAAATAACAAAACAATAATCTAGTTATACGCATCTCGGTAATAGAACTTGTAAATAAACCTAAATAGAGCATTTGGCGATATTTTGAGGTCATGTTGAGTGGCGTTTAAAATAACCCAATGACATTAGAAAACATTTCACCGAACCAATCACAGCGTTCGTTTCATGGTCTTTGAGCGTTTGAAGTGCTGTAGTAAATAATGGTGTCTGTGTTAACTTTTATACTAGTATGTGCCGCATATTTATAAATTAAGCAACTGTCCAAATATATATTAATACAATTAAGTGATAGTTAAAATGTGAAATTAAAATGTGTATGCCTACTTGTAATAAATGATGCGTGACAAATGAATCGACGTTAATATATTTATAGGTCCGTCTTCTTACTACATCTAATTCACATTATTCAGTAAAATATGTGCAAACACAGTTTTGCAAAGGTTTATCAGTGACCTTTCAGGATTTCTTTAATGCAAAATCGAGTGCACCTAATGTCCGTACTCCATTTCCTATGCCTGGTCCTCCAACTGTATAATGGAGCTTAGTGTTGAGTGCGGTTGAGTGCTGTAAACTGTGATCCTATGTAAGCCATGTTGGAGCACCGAATAGAAGTATTGAACATCGGGAATTGTACATTTTCAAGATCCAAAATGGCGTCTGTTTCGTTGCTGCACAAATGGTATCCGCCCACATGCAATTGCGAATCCCGTTCTGTGTTTCATTTCTAAGCGTTTCCTTTCCCATCCCCATAGTAAAGTCAAAGGCCGCTCGAAAACGCTCGAATGGGTTTGCTAGAGAGGATTAATTCGAAGCATTACACAATATTTCGACATTTTACGTTATCTAAGTAACGCTTCGGTATTGAAATGCATAGTTAAAAGTTCGTCTTTGAGGATGAAGATCAAATAGTTATCTTATATATACGTTTCCGGGGGATATTTGAAGCATTCGCGATCGGCTGTTTGTTGGTCTCCAAGAATTAGCACTAGCCTGGCTGCTAGTGAGTCGATTTTGAGCTGCGATGGTTACTGAGAGTTTATGCGGATGTCTCCGGTCGAGTCTTTACTGAACCGGGGGCAACAAATGGGAACATCTAGCATCGGTCGAGAACATCGAGGAATAGACGTATAGCTCCAGATAACAGTTGTACTTTGTGGCGGTTCTGACGCAGGTAAGTCCCATGTTATTTAGTGTACGTTACAACCAATCTGCCATTCTGTGCTCATAGGCTTGCTCTGTGTTTTGACCAAATCTACATGTATTTATATACGGCTTCTCTGAGTAAATAATAATACTATTAGTAGAATCTTAGTATGAAATAATAACAGCATTATTAAGCAATTTCAGTATTTAATAACAATTGATATATTGAAAAACAAAACTAAACAAAAAAACGTATGCATAACTAAACATAACTTACATATAGCCTAGTCAGGTTAGGTTCATGGAAATGTTTTGGAGACCTTATTGGATGGGGTCAGTTGCCTTAGCCTGCCCATTAAGGGGAAATATAAGTAAGGGGAAATAAGATTTCAAAGGTGATGTTATATTTTTATTAACACAACCAAGCCACAACCAAAATACTCTTCAGTGATCGACTTATTTAACAAAACAAACTGCAGTTCTTTCTTTCTGGCATGTGTTGGTGAGTGTTTCTACCTAAAGGATACACAACTGTTCAACACATTTGGTCTCTTTCTAATTTATTTCTGTTTTGTGCTTTTTCTGACCCAGTGCTTAAGCAAAGAGAATGCATGTGGGTGGCTTCAAGCCCAACTGATAAAATAAATGAATGAGGGCAGCAATGATTCTGAGATGGCCTGAAGGGGAATGTTGTCAGCTACATAGGCCTATATTATACACAGCACATCAGAAAATGCTACTGTGGAATACAGAGGCCAATTTGATTCCTAAAAATACCACTAGACTGTACAGATAGCTATAAATCTACTATTACTATACCATCCAACCTATTCCAGAAGTAGTTATTAAAAGGCTGTTTCTGGTTATTCTGTGGAACCATGTATAAAAAAGGAGAGTGTAATAGGAAGCAGAATATGAATGAGCAGCCCTCTCACTTTGGTGCAGTATCAGTGCTGAGGAAAACACTGCAGTACTGCTGGTGGTGTTTTCCTACAAGATACTGTGAGCTCTTCAGCTTGTTGGGGCGTTCACGTTGACTACACTGCAGAGGCAGTGATGCATATCGTACCAAGTCTGTTGAGCTTACATGTTTATGGGACCTGTTTACCTATTATCCTGTAAAATCCCTAATTCAGATATTTTGAATACACATAGAACATTTGGTAATATTATGGAATACAAGGATACAATGTTAAGAGTGTGAAAAGTTGAAATGCCGCCCGCCATTAAATATAGTAAAATAAAAGTATGCAAGTGGGAAATGTAACAAAAATAAAGAACATACTTTAGTAACTAGATACTATAATACCATCAGCAAGTTTTAAATACACAATTTATAAATTATGCTTCTATAATATTCTAATCAAAATGTGGCATATATATTATACCTGTCTAGTGTGTCTGTCACACCTGTGTGTCTATCTAGTGTAACTGTAGTGTATACATCATGAATGTAGGCAAACCTTTTGTAGATCCAAAATACGTTTGGTACGCCTCTTATTTTCCCTACAGCCTAACTACATGGCAGTGATTGATAGCACATGGCATTTTCAGGCATCTAATTGGAACAGTTTTATAGGTTCCAGGTTTAAACGGTGACACATTTGCAGTAGGTCGACAGATGAGACACTAGTTAATAACTGTCACTTATGAGAAGCCGTACTAAAATTTGTTGTTGGAAAGATGGCTGTGTGTGCTAGTATTTGACTAAATTTTTCGTCTGTAAGTAAGACCATTACCAAAGAATCAAATAATGCCTTGTCCATCCAGCAGGAAATGGAGTCCTGCGGGGGGCAGGGAGGTCAGGAGTTGTGTTGGTAGCTGGAAGTTCTCACATTTCCTGTGCTAGAAAGACAGCTAGCCATTCTGTGAGCCTGCTTTGTTGATTAGTCTTCTGCCGCCCACTTTTCTCTCACGCCCAGACTTCAGCTTCTCGGGTCTGTGCGGTGGCTTTTGCGCACCAAAACCTCAAGCCCAGGTTGCTACTTCACCCAGGCCTCGATAGGTCTTTATGCCATGCTTCTGTTCAACGCTTACCTTCAGTATGTGAGATAAGAAAG
>JAOEHI010001499.1:24767-37314 GCA_025447815.1 Percopsis transmontana
AGCATATACCATAAGTCAGGCTATGTCTGCCATTTAGATCAGCTCTTTGCAGTGTTGCAGTGCAGTGGGTAGGAGTAAACTTTAACAAGGCTGACTACTTTGTCTGATTGGTGTTACGCAGCCACTTAAGGCCATGGTATACTTCAAACGAACAGGCTCTGCACACATGCATTCGCTATGCAAGCAAATGCCTGTATACTCACCATGAGGCTCGTTTAATAAGAGCAGATGACTGTGGAATGGTCAGTGAAATCTAAAACACAGGAGCAACAGCAAAGGAGAGAGGAGTAAGATGATTCAGTGGCATATTATTTCATGTGTAACATATGATACTTGTGATTTAGCATAGCTACATGCAGATCATGAGGGTGTAAGACATTTTTGACAAGTACTCTTAGGGAGTGGGTTTGCACTACATTGTGTGAAGCAAAATGCGACGCAGATGAGAAAATAAATATATTGACATGAATGCATTTATTTTTTTTTAAATTTGAACAGAGGTCATAATTTGCAGATATATTTTGTAAAAAATTTGTCTTATGAAGGCACCAAATGTTATTTAGAAAAAAGGGTTTTTGGCAGTGAAGCCAACCTTGTAGTGCCGGAACGTGTCGTTCCATTTGTCCAGATATAAACTGGCCACTTGATTTAACTGTTTCATGTGCTTTGTCATGATTAGATTCCTTTGGGAAAGAGATGTTTTGGACACCATTCGAGAACCTGAGGCTTGAAACCTATGCTGCTCATAGGTTGCATCACAGGCAATGCCGGCTGGCAACATTTTTGTCATATCGCCCTGCCCTAATAGAAACAGACTTTCTATGTGGCCTAATGATAGCAAGTAGTAGACTAATAAAGAAGTAGCTAGTAGGTTAATAGTAGCATACATAACCCGGTAGTTTTATTTGTAGTATAGTATATTGTGGTGTGAGTGTGTGTCTGACACTAGTATAGGTTGTGCAGTTAAATCTTTGAGATTCAAAGGAGACAGCGAGGTGACAAATGTTAAGTAGGGAAAACGGGCCTTCATCTACAACTCCAACTAACACTTCGACTGTCTCCTATCTGTCCAAATGTCCCCCTTCTTTGTGTGCTGAGAGTGTGGTTCTTTAGGTAAACAAGCTTGGCTCTCTCTCTCTTTCCCTTTCTCCGAATTGTGTAACTCTGTTATTGCGCCTGTCCTTGCAGCACAATCTCAGTGAACACTCAAAGACCGTCTAAAGCAGTTTGAAATCCAGCCTGCCATTACCCCCACCTCTAAGTCCTCCAAGTGGAATGGAACAAAATGGCGGGCCACAATCCTGCTGTTTCCCTCAGGGACAGCAGAGTTTCATTTGGGGTTTTAGGAGATTCTGGTGGCTGATGTGTCGTCTCCTTGCTCATACTCTGCTTGCCTGTTATTCATCTACTGTGCCACTGTTCCCTGAATGTTTGTACATCAAAGGGAAATAAGTTTTCTTTCCTGGCATGCTGCTGCTGCTTCATGAATGTACATTTAAAATAATTCACGTTTGATCTCTCTGATAGCTGGAACACGAATAGGGGGAGAGAAAGTAACAGATTATGTTAACTTTTTATTTGGATTTGGCTCAGTGAGAACTCACAGCCTCACAGGAAGCAGGTCCTGGTTTCCAACCCCTCCTGCGGACAACTGGGCCCTTTCTGTGTGGAATTTGCATGTTTCCCCTTGTTCACATGCTCTAGCCCATCGAAAGGGCAAATTTTCCATGAGGACAATTTCAAGAATAGGAAAATTTTCAAAGGTTATATCGCACAGTAATAGGTTATATACCCATTTTAGAAGATATTTTGGAGAAATGTATAATCTAGATTTAAAATATACAAAGACCTGTAGTCAAAAATAATTGTAGCCCAAGACTTCCGGAGAGTGTTTTCCTGAAAGTTATTTGGCCTTCATGTTAACATTTTGGGCCGTATCTTACACCTTGTGCAAAGTGGTGTCAAGCATGACGCATGTGTCTGCTAGTTTCAGACCGACGCAGTTGTCATTTTCCCGCCCAGCTCCCATGTTGTTTAAATAGCAAATGCACTTGCACCCATCTGAGCGCATGTGGGCATGTTGGTCTTCAAAATTATGTGTGATCAGGCGCTTTGTTGGCTCATTGCTATCTTAAGGCCCGATTGCCCAACAAAAACCTGGTCTGAAGTCAATGGCGCAGTGTTTTTACGTGCACATTATCAAGATAGTAATATGTGCCTACATCCAATTTGCTTGTTGCATGTACACAGGGACGAGAAGCAGCGCAGAAACATACAAAAGATTGTGTACCTCAAGATTTTTTATCCTGCTGGAATCCTGCCGTTGCAATAGTTGGTCTGCTCACGCGCTTTCACTTCACACATGAGCAGATCCGTTTCCTCTGCAGAGAAGCATTCTTTCTTACTTGGCAAATGTGCCATTATAAAAGCAATGCCAAGTTGCAAGCACACTTGGCTTTTAAAGGGAATGGGAGATGATTGGTTTATTGCATGTTGCGCCCAAAACACACCCGTGAATAATTAGGAGACAAGTACAACCCTTTTGAGCCATGCAACCATTTTTTCTAGTTAAACTAGCAAAAGTGGATTTGGATACATACACCCTAAATGCACTTGCAGACTGTGTGCTTAGATTGTTAACATAGGGCCCTGTGTCTGAGTTTTCATTTTGTTTACAAAATAAAATGCCCAAGGAATAAAAAGTAATGTCCAAGTAAATTTTGACTGCTGCGAGTAGAGTATTTATGGTTGGGTATCGATTTATGTTTTGGGTTTGATTTTTATCAATTCCGTTTCTGCTAATGAAATCTGGTTCTTATCTTATCCACACCTTGCTTTGTCTAGCCGTCTGTTAAAGTTGCCTATGCTTCTCAAAGGTGCTGTCAAGTGACGTGAACCACCAGTTTGAATCAGAATCAGTTGCCATCAATGGCCAGTTCTTACTATCAACAAATGGGTAGGCCTACATAAAATAAAGTTGTTGATAGAGTGCTTCGACAATTCTTTTTTGACCTAAACATAAATGTAAGCATGATTATATCATAGAGGATTATATCAAAATATACAGTTGACACCTGCTGCATATGTCGACATCTGTGTCCATTTCAACTCTAATTTAATTTTTTTGTGCCCATCCCTATTAGTTGTATAGTACTTTCTCTCTTGCATAAAATTGATTTTGCACAGTGATTACATTTTGCTGCATCACTATTTTCTTTTGTGAAACAACATGGTTTGTTTCTTAAGAAATACCCCGTTCTTGTAAGTTTGTATTCAGTTCCACTTCAGAACCGTTATTGATACCCAATGCTACATGCTTTTGCCTGTGTCCTTCTGAGCATGGGCACAGGCGTGAGTTGGGCAGGGCCAGAGAGCAAAGTTGGGGGCAGGTGTGCGTGCAGAGCTAGAGACAACAGTTGGTGTTTTGGTTGGATGTGCTGCCAAGCAGGAGGCAGCACAGGAAGATCTCTTTTCCATACGTGGCTTTGCAAACGTCCTGGGGTTACTTAGCCAGGTCTGGGAGCTGATGGGGTCTTTTCTATTTGACGTGTCCCTCTTGACTTGGCTGACTGTTTGATTGAGGGGAGCAGAAAGACTAGGCAGGCTTGCTCGCTGGCGTGGAATTGTTAGCCATCTTTGTTCCTCCTCCTCACTCTTTAAATGTCTCACTTGGTGTTTTCGCCTCCTCGTCTTTGTAGCTGTAGATCTCAACAGATATTATTTTTTCATTCTGCTTTTGAACCACCTCTGTTGTTGTTTTTAGATGTTTCAAACATGATTGCTGTGATGAGAATGAGTTCCTTTCTTAGAAGGGGCTTTATACTGACCTCTGCTCAAAGGCAAATGGCTAGCATTAGCTGCTAGCTAAATTTTTCACAGACGGATCTTATGGTCAGGCCTTCTTTCAGTGTGGAGGAATAAGTTACAAACTGGGAGGCTGCTTTTTGTTAGTGTGTGTTCTGGATGGTATGACCAAGTGTTGGATGGGGAGGTTAGAGGCTAAGGGGTGGTGTGGCCTGGCTGAATCTCAATCACCAGGCTCCTTTAGTGGGGCTGGCCTTTTGATGGGCCAGCTGCAGCCATTCAATCCTCCCATTTACATTGAAATGCAATGACAGGCAGGGGGGAGGGGCAAGGGGAGACGGGCCACTATGGGTGCGGGTGCAATGGGAGCGGGGGGAGGGTTCGTACCTAACTTCCAAAGAGAAAAGGGGAAGAGATCGGCCAGCCAGGGCCGATGCTTCGCTTTCTCAGTCGCAGAGTCCCAGTGACACTTTGTTTTCAGTGGCCCCACTGTGGGGCCAGCTACTTCACACAAAGGCTCTAAGCACCCTCTTTTGACCAGCACACACAATTTCACCACTCAGCTCTTTTCCACCTTTACAGCCTGGCCGGCGGCAGTGATTTGTGATGGCAATGGCTCGTCCCATCCACCATTTTAACAACACCCGACTGTCATTGTCATTGTTGGTGGTGTATTTTTCACCTTGTCTCCATTATTTAGAGCTATTTAGCTTTAGATGAAGGGCCTATATGTGCGCGTTCCTGATCAAGGCTTATTCTTTTAGTCTATTTAAGCTGCGGTGTCTTGAGTCCTCTTTGCTGGCTGACTGTAACGGCGGCCCTACTGCGCTGTTGGCTTCTATAACAAGCTTGTTCTGTAACTCATTAGGGGCTCCATAGACGCACTGTGGTTCAGACAAATGAGGCCAGTGTGTCATATTCCTGAGTTCATCTAGCTTTCCAGGATCTTCTCAGAAGTGTGTATGTGACACAGATTGAGGGGATTGTTTGGTTGGGGGTGGGCTAAACACAAGGCTAGTGGTCCAGGGCAGCATGGTGTTCGTTTTACTCTACATGGTCTAAGCTGTTGATAAAGAGATGGGGCAGGTTTGTGGCTGGCTGCTGAACATTTTTTTTAATAAAGATTGATAATTGGGTATTGACGACGAATTGTCCACGATTTGTCTAGGCCACAACAAGAGTTAGTGTTCTAAGCATATCTTTACAGTGAATCTCTTATTAACACCAATATTGTGCTTGTGAAACAGTAGAAAAAGTATTAAACATTAGTTTGTGCAAAAAAAACAGCCAGACAAGATCATCAAATCAAAGTACAGTGGATCTATTTTTATTCTATTCTATTCTACCCTAACAAGTGGTTGGCTGTGTGGGCATGCACTTTCATTTTGGTGTTGTGGCTTATACGCTTTAACCCGCTGAATACAAAAGAATGAAAACAGAAGATTTTTCAGTTGCTGGGCGAAGGTCAGAAACCACCTGTTGTAGACAAAAAATAAAATAACATCTCATGTGCACTTCTCTTTAAACAATGTTTATTAAAATAACTTAAACTTGAATAAACTGGCTATTAATTAATATAGTCCTTGTTATTGTCTTGTGTAAAGTTGGAAAAACAAATAACAGCATGGTATTTACAAGTAACACCATATAGGCTATATATATAGAACCCAACATTGTGTTAAACTACTCTAAGCGTATCTATTTAAAGCACCACAATATTTCTCCAGACATTTAAAAAAATATATAAGTATCAATTTGTTGTCTGATACGACTAAAGACGGTAGAAAGTGATTTATTTTTTCTTTTATTTACAAACATACAAGAACAACAACACAAAGATTTATCAATTAATTTAGAAAGAAAGTATCTGAAGTGCATCTCCTTGTCGAAACTATGCCTGAATGTTATATTCAGCTTTTTCGCCTTTCTTTGTGTAGCGGGCATACTGACCGCCTCCTGTTCTGACACTTTCTCCTTAAAAGCAACGCCAAACATACAAATTGTTCTTTGACATTTAGAAGTTGTAAATCGCAACAGCGTTGTAATACATGCTCTCATAACAATAATAAAGGACAGAGGATTTTACCGAACAACTTCCTCTGTCTTCCTCAATGACATTGTACTGTTCCCACTGATTTAGTTTTTTTGTATAGTGCAGTGTGAAGGGTATGGAAGCAGAGGGCAAATAAAGAATGTGGTCCTTGAATAACAACACTAAAAATGTGGTCTTACTCCCACCCCATCTCTATATGTGGTTTGGGTGCTCAGATCTATAATGTGTTTTGGATGCTTTCACACGTGTCAGATTGCGGTGTGATGTGATCACACAGGGCACATTGCTATGTAAAAGCTACATGTGTTTAGTTTATCTCAGGTCAGCTTAACCAGCAAGCCAATTGTCCTGACATTACTGTATTCTTAATAGAAGAGATTAAGTCAGCTGATGATTGGGAAGCCATTGAACTGTCCAATGAACACCTGATTGGCCTACGTCATTGCCACGAGTGCCTTGCAGCCCTGTTTAGCATCTGTACCGGTTTCTGTAATCACATAAAAGGCGAAAAAGTATAGGGTGTAGGTGCTGAAAAAGGCACCAGCTAGTGTGTGTTTAGAGAGTCATCTGCAGGGAGTGGAAAAACATCTTCACTTGGCCTGCCTTGGGACTTTCCCTGCTGAATATGTGGCAGCACAGTGGGCCCTTCTTAAAGCTGCAGGGTAGCTACAGCCTGCATTTAGCCTGGCAATATAGGCTACAACATTCACATGGTGGTCCTCTCGCATACCTGTCAACATAACCCCCTGCTTGTTGGTTTCATCTATAAAGCGCGCACTCTAAATATAGATGTGTTGGAACTAGAGCTGCAATTTTCCCGTCCTATTGCTTTGGGTCTGTGTTTTAGGCAAGTCTTAAATATTTGGCTATCTTGAATTAGGAGAGTGTCCCATGTTTTTCACCTCTTTTTATATTATATTAATCTAAATATATTTGCTTTTTGGTGCGCTTGTCATAAAGTCTCTACGTGTGTGTGTCCAGCACACTTCCCGCAGTGTATCTTTTTATAGAAACAGCAGCCACCGGTCTAATCTAATGTGGATGTAGGACAGCCTTTTATTTCTCCTCATTACTTATGCAAAGCCAGTTCTCGCAGACAATCACTGCAATGCCTGTACGTGTCAGTTTTCTTGGGAGGAAAGCTGGGTGAGTGCAAAACATACAGGCTCTTAGGTGTAGTTTTTCACACTGCAGAATGTGTGTTTTTTTTGTTTTTTTTTTAAGTCTGCAAAAATGATTCTGGATCATTACCAGAATTCAGCAGGCAGTCGAGTTTTGGTTATGTTCCTGCGTGATGACGCGTGTGGAGAGAACAGCATTTTCAGTTCCAGAGGCCAAAATTGAAATCTATTTAAAGCTGCAGCTATTCTATTATGAATGGTTTTCCTAATTAATTATTTAGTTATGGGTATGGGAGTTATATTTGGAGTGGCTGATTTGAGCATAAGTAGAGTGGTTGCGAGTATTTGTTAAGGCCACAGTATACTTCAGACGAACAGGGTCATACATTGACTTTAATTCGTGATCAAAGAGCAAAGGCAACGCTGTAGGTTGGTAGTTCCAGCACCACAGTGGAAACAGAAAGGCTCAAGGGGACGATTGTGGGGGGGGGTTCCTGTAAAAGTTTGTGCCACCCGGGAAGTGCCCCGAGGTCCTGCAGTGGAAAAGCACCTATTTATCTGTCATGAGAACATCCTTGAGTACGTTTAGCTATTGGAAAGTGTATTAATGTTGAGCCCTGTACGATGTTTGAGCCTTAACAACAGATTTGCTCATATTGCCAAGCCCTATATTCAGTCCATTAGATTGTTCTAATCAATAGCTGAAACTAGGCTTGAGGTTGTACTGTGGCTAGTCCCTCTCCACAGCAGCATTGGTTCCTCAGGAAGCACAGATCGCAGGAAGCCAAGGGCGTTGGACCTAACTCTTTGCCTTGTTTCCTCCTCTTGAGTAAATCACCATAAAATACACAAACGTGCACACACGCACCGCTGTATCTTAGCTACTTCTTTGCTACTTTTGATCTACTGCTTTGTGCTCAAGTAGGGAATTATAGTGTTGTCTTGCATATTAACAGTAAGCTAATGGCATCTCCCCTAAAGTAAGTCTCTCATTTATCTTCTGCTTTAATACACTTAAACCCACTGGCAAGCCTGTATTTGTCATTTTCTCTTTAAACATTTTTTTGGGTACTGATACGTTTTTGTATTAATGAAAATGAATAATACTTAAGGGTTTTAATAAGAAAAATGGCTTCTGCCTTTTTCTGGTTAAGTGTTCACCAACTGGCCAACTTCCAAGATAAATAACAGGCACGGTTTCTATTTCAGGGGACTATTTCAGGGGAAGGTGTTATGCAATCAACTTGGAGCTATGGGGCAACTTTTCCTTGATGACATTGGGCTGCATCTTCAATCCTACTTCCATCGGAGGTGGAGAGAGCTGTCACTCTCTTTTCATCTGTGCGATAAAAGCTCTCTGCAGTGGCCCCTATATGATTTACCTCACCTAGCTAGAGAGCCAGAGGGAGAGACTCATCACAAATACAGCACAGTTGCCTGTATGTTCATGATGTATAATAGTACCTTGGATTATATTTCCTAAGCAAATGGACGCTGATGACCTTTCTTGCAGCCTTGTTTATTGTGCCCATATAGTGGGCTGTCTTCCTGTGGCAGGAACTGACAAATCTCTTACTGCACGACCACCTAGGCAGTAGTACACTCTAATGCACTTATTTTTCTTTTGCTATTACCTGATTAATTTGAAATTACTTTGCAATTAGTCCGGTGATGGCTTTCATGACGCTTTAGGGGGTAAAGCTGTGTTTACACACACAATAACAAACGCACACCTACACCCACCAACAGCCGTAGCAACATCCCCTCCTCCAGCGCGTGCTCTGCAGTAGTTCCACCCTGCTTTAATTCATGCATAGCCAGCTCTACTGAGCAGACAGCTTTCCAATGAGAACAGAATGAGAATTCCCAGAGACAGGGACAGCAGGTGTGCTTGGCTCTGGCCTGTCTTGAGAAGGAAGATGGGCAGTGACAAACAAGCCCAGCAGGACAAGAAGGTTTCTGAAATGGCTTTTTGGCAAGGTGACAGTGGACACACGCGTGGACATGCACACACACACACACACACACACACACACACACACACACACACACAAAAACTAGGTAAATATGCTGACCAGTTCTTGTAATCTCGCCATTGCTGCTGATCTTCCCGTCAGCTAAATAGAAATGGAAACTCTCTTTACCATACTATCAACATCGCCCTCATCACAGCCATCCTGCAGATCAATACTACTCTTTAACCTTTCTCTAGCTGTAGGCTCATGGTAAGGATGCATGCTGCATTTTGAAGAACAAATCAGCATATTACTTCTCTTTGAGGGGTTACAGATCAGGGTAGTCATTTTCATTTGAAGTGGTTATTCATGTAACTTATATTCTTTTTTTTTGGGGGGGGGTACAATAGTGGCACGGGGAGTTGTAGGCCTGCTAAATAATGCTTGTCTTGTGCTCTGTGTTTGTGTGCGGCCACTCCACCATTTCCAATATCCACCGAGTCCTGTCTTCCTCTGCTGCCATGGCAACGCAAAGTGACAAACACAAGATCTGTGGAAACGCTCAGGTTCTGCTAGCCTGATAATCAGACCAACTGCCCATTTGGTTTCCACTCCGTTATTCAGTCAGACTTTGCCTTCTAGTTACTAGCTGTTTTCTGTGGACGGAGGATTCCATTTCTTCTTAAACCAATAACTAGCCATACAGCCGCTCGAATATCAATTTCATTGGATACTGAAGCTGTGTAAACCCGTAGTACCCCTGCGCCACCGTATGTATCACATATGGATCATAGACCTTGTAAGGACGCACTGCACAAGGCTTAGTACATTATATTATCAGAAATGCCCGAACAGTGTTAAAACAATACATGCAAAGAGAAAGGCGGGAATGAGTTGAGCAGAAACTCTTTAACAGATGATGTGGCTATAGTCCTCCTGCAGAAGAGGAATCAGTAAGATGACTGCACAGATTACCATGGTCACAGGCAGGCAGCTGGGGCTGGACACAGAGAGGGGGGGATGATTGGGTTTGGTTGGCCTGGATGTAGGGCCGCACGTTTGATCATATTAAAATCCCGATCTCAATTCATACACCTAGGCGATCTAACTTCTAAATGAGAATGATTCTGCCGCATTTAATTGGGGACATCAGCTGCGTTAAAACAAGTGCTCCTACTTTTTCCCTCAACAAATAACAGTGCGGCGTTACACCACGTGATGCAGAGCAGCAGAAACCGTCTGCATTCACACCGACAGTCATTCATTTCGATGAGCGCCGGGCAACAATGGGCGACAGTGAAAAAGCCAAGACTTTCCCAGATGCTCAGTGACTGAAAAAAGTTCTACTTTATTCAAATTTTCAGTGCTCATCTGACGTCCCTGCCTCTTCTCTGAAATCGAAAATGGAGGAGAAACTGTGTGCTTGACTGTTCATTAACCGGGACATGAATTTAAAAAATGAAGATGGGAGGCAGGTTTCTGAGGTTGTATTAATTTGTCAGGTTTATTGAATGGATGAATGCAAAACCAAGCGAATCACAATTGGAATTCTGTTAATTAACACTATCGATATATAAATATAACTACAAATTTATTTTTCTACAATTTACGTAGTTTGTTAAACCCATGCATGTAGCAAGGCACACACAGTACCCAAAGTGCCCCTTTTAAGACCCTTTATGTTGGGCATCAATATATTTTTTTGCGTTTCCTTCTGTTTCAGGTAAATTAACATGAATGAATAACTTTTATAAAACATTTATATTGGAAAAAAATCGTGAGAGAATCGTGATCTCAACTATAACCAAGAAAAGCAAGAAGATTTTAATTTTATCCAGAATCGTGCGGTGCTATGCATCATTTGAGTGTGTACTGTTGGGACTGGCTGTTTTGTGGATTATTTAATGCTAGAGCTGAACGGCAAAACAGTAACGCAACTTCTTTCTTGTGAGAAGTGCTGTAGTATGTAGGTTATTCTTAAAATATAAGCCAGTGGATGCTATCCTGTGATAGGGATGCAGAACAGTCAACAAACAGGGTTATGAAGGAATAAGTATACAATTACAATTAGGTCATTTAGCAGACGCTTTTATCCAAAGCGACTTACAATTACATGCTGCTATTACAAGGAGCAGATAGGGGTTAGGCATCTTGCCCAAGGTTGCTTACATGGCTTGATTTTGCCATGAGTATCAGTCTGGAACCCCTCACTTTAAAAGCGTTTGTTGCCCTCTAGGAAGTCAGTTAATCAGCGGTCAGATGAAGTTTTTCCTAAAAGGACGACATCGACGTATGTCCGCAAATTGCCAATTTTCCATTCACATATACTGTATATACAAGCTACAGACAATGACTTCACTTAAGAAGGTTAGTGTGGCAATCTGCAGTTTTATCAGAAATTCAGTGTATAACTTCATTGAAAGAAGAACAAACGAGGCTTTTCTCCATGGATAAGATGTATTTGTTGTGCTACCGACTGGTTATGGAAAGAGTTTGATCTATCAGTTAGAGCCATTAATAATAAAGATGAGGCTGACAGAGAATCCCTTCGATTTATATATATATATTTGTGTGTGTGTGTGTGTGTGTGTGTGTGTGTGTATATGTATATATATATTTGTGTGTTTGTGTGTGTGTGTTATTTGTTATTGTTAACTGACTTGTTGCCAGTTAAACAATATAAATACATATACATTATAAAATCTTAAGATCTACCTCGGTTCTCCCAATGGCACAAAAGCATTTGATATATATTCTAATTGAACATTCAGATATTGAAGCTAATCTAATCTAACACCTAATTCTGATAATCTCTTTGAGATTTTCTAATCTACCACTAATCTTTACACGAAGATTTGTCTTACAAAGACGGTAAGTCATCAAGGCATTTTGCCTAAATGGTCGATGAATGGTTACTGTTTACACACATTTTTACACCTTTTACTTTAGGCGCTCTAACTGACGTTACAAGTTCTAATTGGTTTAGCTGAAGGTATACGGTAGTCCAATTGTGTGTAAGGAAGTTTGATTGACATGTATTAGCACCACCTTTTTGCACTTTTGAATTGAGGGGTTCCAGACTGATGGATGGTATTACAAGGCTACTCAATAGAGGCAAGAGCTGCGAGATGTGTTTTGGAATTCCATCAATATCCCAAAAATATTATTTTATCCATTGTTTTGTGATGCATTTTTTCTTTTTGTCATTTATTAACCAGTTTGTATCTCATAATAAAACTACCGGTACAGTCAGTCTATAGACCATTGTTTATTACTCATTTACCCTTTGGCCAGAGAGCAGGAGCTAATGTCTTGCTTTCTGCGTCATGACACACATTCTTTTAAAATGGTCTTCCCCTGATGCGTGTTAATGTTTTCTTCCTTATAGGAATTAGGAACGTATTAGAAATTATTTATTCTTTGAATCATTGACATGTACTGATCATCATCCTTCAAGATCAAGGTTAGTTTGATGAATGGTTTGTTTTGCAGCATATATCTAAGAATAAACATGCTGCTGATTCTTCATTCTGCATATTCACATCCAAACTGAATGTTTCTAATGTACACTGTGCATAACATTTGGACGGAGAATTGTATGGTTCAGTTTGGGG
>JAOEHI010001500.1:0-12572 GCA_025447815.1 Percopsis transmontana
CTGTGTGTGTTGTGGTGTGGTTGGGGGTGTGGTGGGTGGGGGTGTGGGGGTGTGGTGTGTAGCGGAGTGGAGTGGTTTGGAGAGGAGAGGAGAGGAGAGGTGAAAGGGAGGTAGATGAGAGGAGGAGAGAGGAGAGGGGGCAAGGAGAGGTGAAAGGGAGGTAGAGGAGAGGAGAGGAGAGGACAGGAGGAAGGAAGGGAGAGGAGAGGAGAGGAGAGGAGAGGAGAGGTGAAAGGGGGAAGAGGAGAGGAGAGGAGGCAAGGAGAGGTGGAAGGGAGGTAGAGGAGAGGAAAGGAGAGGAGAGAGGAGAGAGGAGAGGGACGACAGGAAAGAAGGAATGTGCGTTTGAGAGGAGAGAGAGCAGAGAGCAGTGGAGATGGAAGGTGTAGATGAGTTCGAAATTGCGCACATAAACGTGAATGTGTGTGTGTGTGTGTGTTTGCGCGCGCGCACGTGTACAACTATCCATTCAATACAAACCATCTGCCCTGGTATCAAGGTGGGTCCTTCAAAATACCCTTACCACCTGTTATGTACATTTAAAAGAATTGTTCACCCTCAAGCTGACCTTTAATGAGCGACTATAGTATACCTTACCAGACTGTAGTACTTTATAAAGTAGTAGGCTACTTGGTCACCAGTCAATGCACTGTCAGTGCTAGAGTTATGAGCCATTCATTACAAACGCCTTTTTACTGTGTGTGAAAGATCATTCTGCAAACCAACAGCCTACAGCAGCAGGTAACTTCAATCGCCAATAATTGCACGGGGGAATTGGAAACTAATCAGACATGCAATAATGTGAAGAAAAAATAATTGTTTATAAAGCAAGCTTTTCATAGACGGGTTTTCGCATATTACTATAAAACTTACTACTATATAAAATAACGACCGAACCTGCCCAGATACACGGGGGCTGTTGGGGGGGTTCTTTAGTGAAGATCAACAGCAGCTGAGGTCAATCTAAAAAGCTCCCGAGTTGGGCAAAGAATAAAACGTACCTTTTCAGCACATGTATTTCAAGTGTTTATAGGCTACGCAGCAATCCCTTCGCAGAGCAGATATGGCAACAACAGCGAAATCTCTGTAGCTCCCAACGTGCGCGTGCGGACTGTAGCCCACGATCACAGTTGGACAACTCCGCTGGTCTCTCAGTTGAGACTTGCACAGGAGTGGTGGGTGTATCCCTGCTCATTCACTCATCCCTCCAGCTATTCATTCCTTCGCGTCGTTTAATCCGAAAGCGAGGCGAGGCGGGGAGGACAAACACGTGTTTCCCGCGGAGGGAAAGATGTGCCAAGCCAGGCAAGGAAGGCTTGGCTTGGCAGGCTGACTGTCTTGGTGGGGTACTGTTGTGATATAACGATATACAGTAACCCAGTAGCAGTATGGGGCAGACATTGTTTCCCCGGCCATATTCATTCATTTGCCTGCACTCCACAGTAGGCTAGGCTTCTGCACTCCTACTTCAAACTAAGTCGGTCAGACAGCCTCTTTAAACAAACTAAATATTTATTATCAGAATACGTCCGTCTGTAACGTAATATTCTAAGTAGCACATGACAGACGCGGACTAAAAACTATATAAACTGTATAAGCGAGTTCTATTACGGTTGGTTTGGTAAGCTAAATAGGTCTTACTCTACACATTAGCTAAAAGTATGACATGTATGCCAATGTCTTAATGGACTACATTATAATGAACAACTAGGGTGCACTCAAATGTATTTTGGGAAGTAACATAACGTAAATACGACAGTTAGCTTTGAAAATGTTCACTTTAACTTTTATTTCACCGCGCACAAAAGACACCCGTCGACGGCTACCAAGGAATGTCCGAACGTTACCGGTGCGAGCACCAATCAGTTGGCTGTTTGCCTGGGTTGGCAGCCTACTAGCCTGATAAAAAATATAAAAACTTGTAGACCTATAGTAGGTCAATTTGGATTTTCTAATAAATGGTTTAAATACATATATCAAATTAAAATGTACTGTGGCAATTTTATTTATTTTTACAATCAATCTTTATCTTCCATCTTTAGCCAGGAGGGACAGTATAACAAGTGATAATCAAATCTTTATATTTTAATTAAAATATAATGACTTGCTAAGGTCCATACCGCAAATGCAAGTAGATTGCTCAAAAGCACCTCGACAGAAGTTTATTTTAGGGAAAGTGAAGGAGTTCCCTAACGGTATTTTGATTGTAAAACACATAGGTTACCACAGGGTAGGAATTATAAGCCCCCTCTCAGCAAGCTAAAGCTGTCTGCGTTCCCTCTGTAGCCATCAACTGTAATCACATCACAGAGAGGTGATGTTGGATTTCAGCATTGAACACACGTTCTAACCCTGTCATTATGCCTACCTGTTTTATTATTCTTGTGTTTTGAGTGATGTGGCTGGGGAGGCTAAAACAACTGCCAATCTACTACTTTCAACAGTTGACTTGTGTGGCTTTCTCCTGGAATGGCTCACCTCGCCATGTAGCTACTGAAATAGGCCATTTGAACATTTTCATGTTTTAGGTATTCCAGTAGGCTTCCAAAAGCAATGACTGGGCTTTTTTTAGTAAAATATCGAGACATAATGCTGGATGCTGAGCTTTTTCCCTTTCGCACAGGTTGTGTCTCGAAGATGTAAAATCCACCTTTAATCCACTCTCTAATCTAATCCTTTCATCTACATCTGCCCTTTATAAAAAAGAAATCCTCTCTTCTACTCTGTTAGATCAGCTCTTAGAATATTAAGCACTTGCCGGTATTCAGGCTGCTAGCAATTAATGACTTTTTAGTGATTGGAGAATTGTCATAGGTATATATTGTGTAATGTATACTGAAAATGCATGAGTGAAGTAACCATGATGGCATAATGATGTCCTTATTCGAAGGTCGTTTGGCTTGCAAGAACCGGAGGTTAACCAGTTCAACTGTTGACAAACTGATTGTCTGCTAAATGCTGCTAAATGCTGTAAATGTAGCGTCTGCTAAATGCTGTAAATGTAAATGTATAAACTGGGAAATTAAAAAAATGAAATAAACAAGGGAGCAAAGCTATCACCTGAATTCACTAGTTCCATTGAAGTTATAGTGTTGTAATCTAGGACTAATATTAATTGAATAATCTCTTAAGAATCCTACAAAACAAGTTAATAGAAGACCAATTATGTTCAAACTAATTCTAATGAGTATAGGCTATACATCTCTTTCTGTATCATATTGTACATACAGTATTATATATATATATATTGTATTTCCTATATTATATTATACTTTTCCTATATATTTATAGCTGTCTACAATTGCATTAAAATACTATCCGCACTATCTGGCTTTAGACGTCAAGATGCATTTTGCTGTCTTAGAGCAATGACAATAAAGTTGAATCTTATCTTGAATTTAATCCTGTAATCTCGTAGGAAAATACCTGAGAGAGTGACGCCAACTAAAGCAACCTGCACATTTGTCTGCACGATACATTAATGTACTATACACCGTTGCACAACCAACCTTTCGTTTACCATTTAAGGCTGCAAATCTTCCTTGCGTTATCTTTCACCCCCGTGGCCTATGTAACCAATGTGTCTCTACAAGCTCGGTGTCGAGCAAGATGGGAATGCCGCTGAAGTCCCTGGAATGTTCCGGAATGCCACGAGAGCTCGCCCGTCCCCAGGAGAAAGAATATAGGTGAGGTCACGACCTCTCAACAAAACGACTCACGACGTTTGGAATGCCTTTTCTTTTCTTTTCTTTTTTTTTAATAACTTGGAAATTTATGATTAGATAGGATGAGGATTAGACGCGGCCCGGAAAGCTCAATTATGAAAATAACAGTGATTCCAGATGAAGGGTTAGGCTGTGATTACCAGGAGGAAAGGAGGAAGTGGTGGAGTATTGAGAATGTAGTGAATGCACTGTATCCCCCTACAGGGGGCAGGAAGGATAGTCTGGGGGTCAGGATGGTTGACTCCCACCCGAAAGGTTGTAGGTTGGATTTCGGCCGTCCTATACCTGTAGGCAGCCTTAAGCAAGATGTCTAAGCCCCGCCTGCTCCTTTAATACTTGCATCTGCGAACACAAACTAGCTGACAAAGGCACAACTTCGTGAGGTAGATTAATTAGGTTGTGAAGCTTCTCGATGAATTCACTCCTTCGCTGTAACATGGCGTGATTTGACCTCTGGCATTCCAGGTTTCCCAACTTCACTTAACCCCTAAACTATTGACCTCTTTTTTTGACATGACTAATAACTGCTGTTTAGCTTGGAGGGTTTGCTCTCTGTGTGTTTGTTTGAATGAATCATAATTTAGGCTACTAATTTGAGCCCCGGTGTCTTACCTTGCACCGCATGGAAATCAACTGATGGAAGGGGATCCGTTTAGAAACACGCCACACTGCCCCCCACTGGTATATTAGCACAGGACAGGCTTGTCTGAGTAAGTAACACCTTCTTAATAACCAGTAGGAGAACAATGGCACTTCAGGTAATGCATGATAATTACAGAAATATGACTTTTGTTGTTTTTCAATCACAATGCACTCCCATCAAAGAAATAGAGTATTCCAATGAGGATATTGTTCAGTGTACGTTCGGTGCTAATTTGAATCATGTAAGTGCCTATTCATGAAAATTTAATTATTGGGCACACGTAGTTAATTTGCTATTAAAACTACAATAATAATCCCCAATAAACACAAGAACCATCTTTATTTTTTGAAGTTGACAACATATTGCTGGTAAAAAGATCACAAACAAATCACAAATAATACAAACATTATCAAATGAACTTTGATTTGGAGAGACTACATGTTGACAAATAAAAGTTTCATTAGGAGGCTACTCTAGAAGTTAACATTTTGATTTGACAACTCCTAACAGAAATGACACTGCATCCACAATCTGATGTCATTGTGGTATGACAAGAAAAGCTGTCAACAGATTTCCAGTTCATGACAGTTGCAGTGCAGTTGCATTTGCATTTGTTGACCAGATGGTGGCACCAAAATGTTAAGCTATGCTGTTTTAGTGCGATCACTGTGAAAATCACACAGGCGCATAAAAAGTAGACGTAGTCAGGAAGTCTTTTAAAATAAAGACCCAAGACAACGCAGTGTAATGCGATGAAATCTGTCACTACACAGCACACATCTACTCTCTACTGGCAGCTTTTTAACCTTTTCCCATACACATATAAAAATATATACAGCCTATACTAAAAAAAACACAATCCAAAAACAACGAAACTCGATAAAAAGAAGACCTACTGTAAACACAAGAAGACATAAAAGAAAAAAGATGCACATGCACATGACAGCGCTTATTTGTTGATCCAGCGGTCGTTGGAACGCCCCGCTTCCTTTCCAGGAACAGACCATCGTTGTGGAAAGTGGATGGAAAAGTAAATACACACACACACACACACTGGGCTGAGCACGTGTATGTGTGTGTGTATGTGTGTGTGTGTGTGTGTGTGCACGCGCACAAGTGTGTTTCCTGTTTGTATGCAAATGTGCTTGCACGTGCACGGGCATGTTTGTGCATGCACGTGTCAATGTGCATGTGTGTATACGACGTTGCTGGGTCATAAGTGCTGCTGTACGGAAACACATACTGTAGCTGGCAACAGCTGGAGACTTCTAGAGGCGGCGTTTGCTGTGTAAAATAGGCCCGTTTCCCCTTCCGGGAGGTGAGACGTACCACAGAACAGTCCCAGCTACTCTAACAGAGGCTCCGATCGGGGGCGGCGACACAACAAACACGCCTGGTTCGGTACACGCTAGCGCCAACTTGCTAAGGATTCAAAGTCAGGGCGTCAAAGACGCTATTTGAGAAAGACCCGCCCCTGGAAGGGTGTTGAAGGCCCCACAATCGGTCACCTCTGCCCACGCAGGTGAGGTCAAACTGACCGCTCTGCAAAATGTTGGCCTAACCAGGAAGTTAGCACGCAACCGTATTCGGGAGTTAGCTCCAATTAGCAGTTGGCTAAATGCTGTTTACAAGCCACGACACAAGTGTGTACTTATACTGTGAGCAGGGGTGGCCTGTGGCCGGACATGGCTGGGTGACCAGGATGTGGTGGTGTAGTAACCAGGGCTACTTGGTGTCCATTTGTTCCTCCATCACCTCCATCACCACGGTCCTGGGGCCGGTGAGGATCAGCCGACTGACGGCCCGGTAGTCCCGGTTTAGAACGTTTATGCCGTTGACTTTCACCACAAACTGGCACACCTGGGGACAGAATGTCACGCAAGGCCTTAATCTAAATGGTAGGAACAAACTGACCTGATGAACGCAAACATAAAATAATGTATCATCTAATTTGATCCAGGAAAGCACTTAATATCTCGTAATATTTCGTTTTTAAATTGATTCATTTTCATTGATTGATTTTTTTCATTTAAAAAAAAAGTAATTTTCTTTCAATTTCATTGCATTTTCTTTGAACATTGTAATCAAGTTGAAGAAATGTGTTCATGAGCTGCAATGGAGAACCCGTACATCTAGTCCGTTCCCGCCTTTTTTGTTTTAAAGTTTTAAAGAACTACATTTCCCATGGTGCATACCTTCACCCCCGCCGCAGCAGCCGGCCCGCAGGGCTCCACGGCCTGGATGTGGCACGGCCTGTCTCCCCTGACCACGAACCCCCAGCCCACCGCATCACCCACGATCTGGGATAGGAGGAGAAGGAGACGCAGGGAATGACACATTCAACACAATAACAACCAGGTCATTTAGTTGAGTGCAATTACTCAAGTATTGAGAGTTGAGAATCTCGCTCAAGGATGCTTACGGGTAGGTCAACTCCGAACCCATAAGCTTCCGGGTGGGAGTCGAACGCCCCTGAGACCACTAGACTATCCGGTACGCACGGTTGTAGAGCCACCGGTCTGACTAGCTGACTAGCTAACTAGCGCACTAGCTAACTAGCGCACTAGCGCACTAGCTAACTAGCAGGTGAGGCTTGGGGATTGAACCCACAACCTTTCAAGCTGGAGTCAACCGCCCTGACCACTAGACTATCCGGTACGCACGGTTGTAGAGCCACCGGTCTGACTAGCTAACTAGCGCACTAGCTCACTAGCTAACTAGCAGGTGAGGCTTGGGGATTGAACCCACAACCTTTCAAGCTGGAGTCAACCGCCCTGACCTCTAGACTATCCGGTACGCACGGTTGTAGAGCCACCGGTCTGACTAGCTAACTAGCGCACTAGCTAACTAGCGCACTAGCTAACTAGCAGGTGAGGCTTGGGGATTGAACCCACAACCTTTCAAGCTGGAGTCAACCGCCCTGACCACTAGACTATCCTGCCGCCCCTATTGACAGTAGATAACTCGCATGACCTTTCCTCCATGACCAGCCAGAAAAGATAGTCTCTTGGATGCAATAAAAGCAACACAGATGTTGCTGGGGCGACCACACATGGACCGAACCCTTCAGTTAAAGAGGTGAAACAGACCGAGAGCAGCTGTTGTGGGGCGACGATTCAATATCCTTGTTCCTCTCAATAATCAAACTCACGATTAATTAACCAACCATTTTTTGCCGATTTACTAAAACGAGTATGCAGTCAAGTGGCCTGCCCTTGTGTGTTGCGATGTTTACTGTGCTTTATTAGCATATCCGCTGTTTCCAATGATATGCATAATAGTGTTTGCATTGATTAGGCAGCTAAAACGGCAACGGCTGCTATGCACAGGAAGAGAATTGAATAGCTAGAGGTTGTATTTTGTGGAGACCTACTGTGAATGTTCTTCTGATGTACGGCCCGCCCGGTCTCTGCAGTTCCTCTGTGCTGACTGGTCTCTTCAGGACTGGCAATGCAAAATCGTTTACGCGTAAGCAAGACATTCTAACTGTTCACAACGGGGAAAAAATGAATGAATGATGAGACGACGAGAAGAATTATTAGGTCCACCCTCCTCTTCCCAGTTCCTGTGTCAAAGGGCTACAAAATGCTCCATGTCGAGAGGTCCAATAAGCGGCTTTACCCGGGAAAACAGTGGTTCCCTGAGCGCATACTGACACCTGCTGGCGTAGATGCAGCACTGCACGCTAGCCCCATCGGTAACCATGGCAACCAGGCAGATAATATACGGCGTGTTAATTTTTGTGCATGTCGATTCTATTTTCGGTCTAAAACGTCACTCAATGGACCTTTAACATCGGAAAAGAAGAAGGGCTCTAATGGAGGATTTACGCCAAAACGGTGGCCTGTATTTATTGCGCTTAGAGGGGGCGCCATGGTGACAAGATCCTGAATTGGGCCAGTGACATCACAGCAGTGATACCTGATTTAGGGTTGGACAGCACCGGGGGGGAGGCGCTGGCAAGCACACCTCCCCTTCTCCTGTATCTGCAGCCATCGCTACTGCTCCTGAGACGGCCTCCTGCCTGACCCCCACGCCCTCCTCCTCCTGCTCCTCCTCCTCCTCCTCCTCCTGCTTCAGCCTTCACCTCCTTAGATGGAGAGACTGGTTGGAAGAAATAGAGAATAGACATTCAGTACTGAAGATAGATAACTTATCTAGCTTGCTTACTAGCCATATATATATATATATATATATATATATATATGTATATATGTATATATCTATATCTATTTAGATATATAGATATCAGATACTGTATAGTAGGTATATCATGTGCCACATATAGGCTACTAAGACACATCAGACTATGATATTTCTGAGACTGACCTGAAATTTGCCAATATTCAGATTGGGCTTCATTAATATAACACGTGTGAACATTTCGCCCTGTTGCCCAGAACACACTATGAAACAGCTGGCCGGCTGCCTGCTCTCTTCACCCTGCCTACCCCCCCCACCAACAACTATATCGACTTGCCCTTGAGCAAGGCACACTTATTTCCAACCGCCCCATTGTAGCGGTTGAGTTGCATAAGAGAACTGCAGGAGTAAGAGGCTACACAGTGAAAAATAACCAATAAGAAAATGAACTGTTCACTCCAGCAAGTTCTGTAATGAAACAATTCTGATTCTGATTGTGATACACAGCATGCTATCCTAGTCATTACTGTGGTAACCACTTCTTACTATGCAAAGCACCAAATTAAACTACAAACAAATCAATAGAAAGGCACACAATTTAACACTAATACACAACAGAGAACAACATTTAAAGAAAAGGAGGGTACTGCAAAGAAAAGAAGATCGTAGAGTATCATATCGTTGTATCACTCGGCCTAAAACCTCATAAATACTTATATGCAGAAACAATACAGCTGTACTTACTACTACGTATAGAATATACTGGCAACAACTGAATGCAGTATGGACAGGTATCTATCTTATTTATGATACATACACTGTAATGTAAGATACATTTAGTCCATTTCATACTATTAGAATTAACACAATATAACAACAACAATAATAATAAAACTGTAAAAGTAAAATAATCATAATTTGACATGTTAATGTTCTTAAAAACATCTCAGTGATATTCTCATTATTATTAGACATCCTTTTTCAACACACACGCACACACACACACATACACACACACCAACTGATCCGGGTCAGAACAGATGGCCATTGTTGTGCTATAGTGACTCAGGGCGGACGAGGAAGCGAGGTCTTACCTGCCGAGCGGGGACCCATCGTCTCCTCGCAGGGAGAACTGCCAGGGCAGGGAGAACTGCCAGGGCAGGATCCAGCGGTGAGCGGGGTTCAGCTACTTCCTGACACTGCGGTGGGTGCTGTAGGTCGCGGGTTTCTCTTTTTCTTGTGCAGGCAGCGAGTCCACCAGCGGTTCAGTCGCTCGGTTAAAGGCTGAGGGACAGTTGAGGGGCAGGTCGGTCAGCTGGTCAGTAAAACACGAGTGGTTGTGAGTGACACCTCACCTGACAGCCAGGGAAGAGAAAGGAAGGGTGTGTGCTAAATATTAAACCACTGATCAAACAGCCACAACTGTGAAGGAGGAGAGAGTTTGGAGAGGAGGCTGGGAGGGGATACTTGGAGGCCAGCCCTTGGCCCTGGTTGCCATGCCAGCTGTAGGTGGCTGGTCAAGTGGATCACACAGGGAAACACTGCAATCGTTAACGCTTGGATGGGCGGCCAGGAATGAGGCCAAAGGCAAAAGCAGTGGAGATTTCCACTGGTCAATAAGCAGCAGCGGAAAAGGCCATGACTGTCTTTGACAAGAATCTCTGAGTAATCATTCCAGGCTGTAACATTGGCCAGGGGACCCAATTTATTACTGTCTGTCTTTCTAAAACATGCTCATTCAATTACTCTGCAACATAGTTAAAACACACTGCATAAAATGGACTGGATACTTATACCTTGTTGCTTTTAATAATAATATTTTAATATTGATATGCTTGTTTTTAGAAATAACCATTTTTGTAGCCCCGAATGTATATTAAAGCTGGAAAATAGGTCTTTGTCTTCAGTTTTGGTCAAATTCGTTGGAAAGTTTTGCAATACAAACAAGCAAAACCCAGCTTCACTAAAGTATTGGTCAGCATGGCTGGGAACTAGGGTTACATAATTGTTGTTGTTGTTGTATGCACGAGAGCAAACAGTGATGTGTCACTGGCAAATCAAACATATCTGAGAAAGACGCCCGCTGTCTGCAGACAAGGAATTCCAGCCTTGCTGAGGTATCGCTGATCAATTTTGCACTGTTCGGTCCTGACTATGTGTCAGAAATGAAAGCTCTTTAAATAGCAACATATGAATCGCAGAGCAACAAGGACAGGGAACAGCTCAGAGGTGAACAAAATGGGAACGTTTAAAGCTACAATCCATAGTTTAGCTTAATAAATAAAACGTAATTATAGCCGTTATTATAACCGCGTCTCACGAAAAATAGTTTAGAAGTTATGGATAGCACACAAATGAATCGAGGGGAGTGTTTTGCTATCTTGTTGTTATTAATGACGCGTGGTCATTTCTTAGTTACAACTTGTCACATGTTTATAGACAACACCTATGTGCAGCCCAGCACTGTATTATACCAGAATCAAAGTGCCTTGCTCAAAGGCACTTTGAGTCCTATCGGTACAGACTGTTCCTATAACACATTTTAAGAGAGCAGATGTGTTTTTTCTCACTCAATGACCCTTGACAACAATATCACTGAGGTCAGACGTATAATCTACTGTATTAGCTATTCAGTTCCTATACTGGTATTCACTTATTCAGGTCCATGTCAATAAAGATATTAAGCTGCCAAAGCCTGGCCGTGCTAATGGCAGATGCTTATGGGGTCCACAGAGAGATGGCTGACATTTTGACTCTGCGTGTTCCTCTAGCTGTAACGTAAACTCCCAGCCTGTCACTAAACTAGTCAATGAATCCAGCTACTATAAAACTGTGAGTCCTGTAAGTAAGTCCTGTGTTTACCGAACACACGGAAACGGAAACCATCAAGGTCAATGAAAAAGAGCAGCTGTAAAGCAAAACGACCACAAGTCGGTTCACAGGCAGGGCATGCTGATGACCAAATGCTGCTTCCATTTATCATCAGGGTGATAAGCTCGCCGCACAAACAGAACAGTCAATACGCTGTGCACACCTTGAACGGACCGTGTACAACGAGTCATTTTATCTATGCTTTTATTGGTTTTATTGGTAAGCAGATTCAGATGCCAGCATGACAACGTTCTAAACTTCAGTCTGTAATTTGTGCGGGGCCTTTAATGCACGAGCAACTCAATGTGCTTCACATTAAAAACAACAGAAGAAAAAGAAACAAACCATGCAGTTTCCCCCAACGCACTGTCCAACAACGCATTTATTCTAAACACTGGCACTTTCACTTTTGGTCTCTTTTTGTCACTTTGTTCTTTCTATCCTATTTCTGTCATCCCTGCTTCTGTCTGTCTACACGCCTGTTTGTCTGCTTGCCTGGCGCTACGGTCTTGCTCTTTCTGCCACAGTTTTGTGTTAAATAGTAATAACACTGCCCTCTGCTGGACAAAAACTGTGCGTGCAGGCACTGTACACCATGAATTGAAAGGCCACACTAAAATGGATTAGGATCACATTTGTGATGAGACATTTTTCAGTGACTCTCATGTTGCTGTTGTTGCTGTTTTTTTTTTTAAAGGAAAACAGTTTTTCTGGCAGAATTAATGGGACACATTAAACAAAAGAGAGGCATCTGCATCGAAGACAGTAGAAAGTAGGGAAGAGTACGTTATCATTAATAGGATTATGACGCAAATGCATTACAGTGCAGTACAGTACATTTATGCAGCAATCAAAACACCCCTCAGAACAATACTTGCTGATAAACTCCAGTTTTGTAGGAGGTGATAAATTCTATTCTATCCTCCTTTCCTCCTCCCTTTTTAAAAAAAATAAATAAATAAAAATCCTTTTTTCTACTCTGCTAGATCAACTCTTAAAATACTAAGCACTTTACAGTTAGCAATTATTTGCTAACTAGTTTGAAGAATGAATAACTTGAAGTGTGAATGATAACTTTGATAATTGTAATTACTAACTTTTTTAAGGAATGAATGAGTAATGTTGTGCAAATGCATAAGTGAAGTAACCTTGTTACATGATGCTGTCCTTATTCTAAGAGAATGTTATCT
>JAOEHI010001501.1:0-12572 GCA_025447815.1 Percopsis transmontana
AGTATATATTTAATCAATAAAGTTGCCCCATGGATTTCAAAGTGGAGTAGAAGTATCTAGCAAAACAACTCCATTTCAGGCAGGTGACTCACAAAATGGCTGCCACATCATTTCTTCAACCCTGCTTTTCTCTGAAGGCATTTTTAATGAAAAAGAGGTGCGACTGTTATCCCTGTAGGCTCAGAAGACTCTCACCAGCTCCAGCGATACAGCAAAGGCTGTGCCGTGGTGTGCCGCAGAGCACAAGGCTACAAGCACACAGTGACAGCTACGTGGGGCGTTGTCTCCGGCTCCTGAACGGTTAAAACCCGCCCAGTAAGCGTGAAGCGGCAACGCATGAGTGCGCCGTGGCCATCCACTGCCTGGGTAAACAGCGAGCACAGTGGGGTCCTAGCTGACGATAGTGGGTACCACGCCCGCCCGCCTGCTGAAGCCCTGACAAATCCCGGCAAGCCCGCATACAGCTGGTCATAAAAAGAAAAACTAGCTTGAGTTTTTCTAACAGTAATAAAGGTAGAGCGCCACCAGGGGAGGATCCAATTTGCAGCAAACGTAACAATTTGGCATAAAATCTCGGTGAGAGTGCAGAGCAGCTTGAGTGCTGGAAAATACAATAAGCACAGGGTATAGTGAGAGAGGAAAGCTTTTCTACCGATTGGAACGCCTTTTCGGTTCCCGTTTAGAGAGTAAAATTTGTGGTTAGTTAGTCTCGTACCTTATTATAGAGACATTTCTCTTTTCACTTAGATTCATGGATACCAGGGGCCTCATTTATACCTACATAGTACACAAATAACCTCACGTACGGAGAATGCTGTATAGGAAAAAATATTGAGTTATAAAACCTTGAGTACGTACTTCTCCACGCAAAGTTCGCTTTATAAATCCCGATCAAATGTTAAGTTGCCCAATGAAAATGCGCTTCTAGTCAAACCCTGTTAACACCCACATAATCAGATAGAATAATTCACGTTAATAAGTAATGCCTGCTCTGTATCATAAAACGACAAGTAATGAAATAGGTAATTTGACGATACATGTTTGGGTTCAAAAACAAGTGAGTTACGAACATTATTTTGTATCTAAACTTGATCTATTTTTCATATAGGTTTTTTGAATCATCAAAACAATCCACAGAGAAATGGATTATGAAAATAAGCGTTAGTTGCCACCCAGCAGTAGCCTAAGTAATATAATTATTCCATCTAACATTTAAACGTACAGCTATATCACGTAATATTGCGTCTCATATTTGTCACGAGGGATTTCTGTGGCGTCGTGTTTGCTTTAGGTACACTGTGAAATATGTTTAATTTATGCTTTTAGAGTAGAATGAATGTTGTCCATTATATATGGAGAATGGCAACAGAAGAGATAAAGCCATGCATCGCATCTGCATTTCAGCTTTAAAATGAGAGTTATATTCAGCAACTGACAACATCATATACTGTAGGCAACGTAGCATTTTTTGAGCTTCTCCCCTTTACACTATTTTTATTCTATGAAGGGGTCTCCTTTGGATTCAACACATTTACCTAATTATCTGGATAGAAGCTGTTTTCACTTGTCATTATAAACCCTTGGCAGCTTGGAGGCACAAATCAGAATTGCAACATAACTAAGGGAGACTTTAAATACATGCGATTTTCAACTAAAATTCTCCCTGGGAAATTAGTTACGATGCCAAACTGTTAAAGTACATGCCACTGAACACTGCCACTGAACACAACAGACCCAATGATGTGCTCCCTGCTCTGCACTCAGATAAAAGGAAATAACTCTATGGAAATATCAATAAAATAATCTGATAGCAACAGTCCACTGCCAAATAAACAAGAGCAAAATAATGGCATCAAATCCTTGACAGAAATATCCAAACCCCTCCTTTTTAAGATCCTAAACCAACTATTTCTCCAATGTGTTATCAAATAAAGGTCCACACACACATTAGCATAACAAGATCTGGTCTGATCCTGAACGGAAAGGTAATCTGATCCATAATTCTCCTCCTGGACCTGGAGGGAATACACGCTGTCTGAACAGTGGATATTGCATTAAAGGTGGTCTGATGCATCTGGACAGAGACTGTGCCATGACATCAGCACGTTAATTATAGGTTAGCTTGCGCCGACAAGGTCTGTGAGCAGGAGATGTCAGAGAGGCCCCACAAGGTTATACTGCCTACTCAGTGACTCCCTTTCTCTGTATTACAGCTGCCCCCATACCAAACAGTATGGGGGCAGCTGTTAGTTAGCTACCTTTTTTTGGTCCTGTAGTTTAATGGAAACTTTCGTCCATGCTAAATGACCTTCAGTGCAACAGCACCGTTTCCCTTTTGAATGTATTGATCTTTTTTAGATACCATTATCAGCATATCAACATATTCCCCCGTATCTCTAGACATTGATTTCCAAAATCGATGTGGCTAAATTTGAAAATAGTGTAGGCTAAGTAGTATGGAGCATGGACGTGCAACATGAGCGAGAAAACGTCCGTTTGGAATTGAAAATTCAAATACCACATTGTTCATGGCCAGCTAAAGGGTCAAGGTGTAGCTTTTTGACGCTGTGTGTGTGTGTGTGCGTGTGTGCGTGCGTGCGTGCGGTCCTTATTATCCTTTGTTTCCGGCTGGGTATCACTTTAGCCTCTCTCTCTCTGGCCCCAATCTGCCAGGTCTAGTCAGCCTCTGGTGAAGCCATGCACAAGAGGAAAGCAGCCCCAGGGCTCCCCTTATTCCACCAACCTTCTCATCACCGCGGTGAGGCTGCTGCTCCTGGGATCTCCCTGAGCGCCGGCGTGGCGCCCTGCCTCCTGCCACCGCCGTGCCTGGCGGCGGCTAGCGGCCGCGCCCTACAGCCCAGCGCGGCTCCCCTCTCGGGGCGCAGGGGGTGGCCCAGGGCAACGGGGAGGGATTGGTGACAGACACAGCCGCGTCCGGGGCTTCTCTATGGGACGAGAGCACCGCGCGTCCTGGCTGCCGCCACGCCCACTGGGGGTTGGTGTTTGCCTCCTCGCTGGTTGGGCTTTGTTTACGGGACGTCTGACCAGCCGTCTGACCAGAATGGTCGTCTTCCTCTAATGGTTGATAACTACCGTATTTATATTTACACACGCCGCTGGATACTGGTTATCTCTAGATACCAGTGTGAGGCTCTTCCATAATTACACTTTGTAAACCAATGTGTAATTATGATTCATTACAGTATGATTTATGTGTTGTTTTACGGGGCACATATTTATGAGGCCATGCTTGCGTTTCCTCCTTCCGACTCATATCTCTCGCCATTGTATGTCTCGCGAAGTTTCTGTTTTCGCTCAAGTGAATTTTTTAAGACAGGCGTCCCTCACTGTGGCTTACATCACACAATCAATAGCTGTAAGCCTGGGTCTTATACAGAGACTGTGGTTATGGCCTTGAATTTCTCACAGAAGACTGGCTTCAGTATTTCACAGGTGAAATTCGCCACTATTATGTGCCTCTGCCATTGTGCTCTCTTTTCCTGTCCTTTTCCTTAAAAGGTATTTTGCTTCTGTACGGCCAACAACCAATATGAAGACAAATTCTTATTAGCTTTTAGCTATTTACAATTTGTTGAAATGAATCAATGTGGGCCTGGCAGTTTGCTGACATTATACCTGCCACAGGGATTGTCGCATTAAAGGCTTGTTCATGCCAAGAATGATGAGATAATGGAGAAAAATAAAACAAGTCAGCATATAGTCTACCTCTAGCTGCAGTTTACCCACGGTGTTACATTGACTTAAGCCTTACCACCCTTAACTACAACATAGAACCAACGAGTTTTCAGTAAATAATCAACTAAAGTCTGCTCTAAACCAGCAGGATGCAGTTTGTCATTGCTACGACTTACAGGTACTTGCAAGGCTGCAATGCGTGATTCATAGCAGGTAGGGTGGGCAGAAATCTAATTATCAGGGGACAAGGGCATCCTGTAAGGCTTTTACTTAACATTTCTTGTCATTTAAGGCATTTCAATGTATATATTAGTGGCTGTTTTTAAACCAAGAACATATGCATAAGGGAGGTTTAAATCTAGGAACCACTTCTTTAAACAGCATCACAAACACCACAGAAGACATAGAACAAATGTATGCACATTTTATGAAATATAACACTAGATTAAAGATGCGAAAAAATGTATTTAACATCTTAAAAACATCTAATGGCCCACCCTACAAAAAGCCTGTTGTGGGTTCTCGACCCTCTTGTTGAGAACCACTGGTCTATATGGATGTGTAAAGATAATCCTGCTGGATCTACTGTGTAGCTCCACTGCAGACACGACAAATGGGCTTTGTCCCAAAGTGTGAAAGGAAGATGTAGCAGTTGGTTTTCACGGACGATTAACCAGTGTACTAGCCACTGGCTACATCTGGCGGACAAGCAGTCGCTCTTCTTCTCTTTGTGTACAGTATATATCCGCTTATTCTCTCCCAAGCTTGTGCATGGACAGTAAAGTGTCATGAATATTCCAATTTCCATTTCATTATAGAGCTGAGAACTTCACCAGTGTTGGCGGGCTGTGACTTCGCTTGCACAACCGCCTTATTCATCTTTCCTGATCACACACAGAAGTCAAGTTTGTGGGTTTTCATTGATAATATGATGTGTGTTTCCTCTTGTGGTTCCTGCTATCTTACATTAAATCTGTCCTTCTCAAAAACTAGTTTCCTTTCACAGTATTCATGAAATGTTTCTCTCTTTTTTTTTGCATTTATGAAAACCCCCTTTAGAGGAATGAGGCTTTGTGGCCCGTTGCCAGTTAGTTTGAATTAAAGACAATGATGATCATATAACTTCCTGTTTTTCAAAATGTATAGAAGTCACAGAGCTTATATATTAGCACTTAACTGCAGGCCTTTTTATATGAAACGTGATGGGTTATGTGCTATCGAAACAAACCCCTCACTTCAGGTTCTGCCAGGGTAGTGTTCATAGTAAGTGTTCACCATATGCAGTTCAAATTTGGCAGATGAGTGTCACATAAAGTGCCTTTTAAAAAAAATTTGATAAAAAAAATACAGTTTGAAGATTTTTATACAGAATTCCAGGGATCTGCAGGGTTTGGGGTGGTGGGGGGGTCTACTGGTGTAGCTGTACCAAGTGAAGGACACAAAGTTCACACAACAGCCACTCTTTAAGCCCATCTCTCCTTTCTAGCACTCCAACTGGTTGGCAGGCTGTAAATTATCTCTCATCCACGCCATAACCCTCTTAGGTGACATGACATGAAAGGTTCATTTCCGTCCTCATTCAAACAAGGGACAGTGATTGATGAGGTCACATTAGCGGAGGGCTGCATCATCGTTCGCCACCTAAGCTCCACATCTCTGTACCCGAGCCAACACACAGCCAAGATGGCATCTGTGTAACATCTTGGGAACTGCTCCTTGCCGTTCCCACACCCCGTTTTCCTTGTCTTCCAGTTCGTGTTTTCCTTGTGTTCCGTTGTTTCGGTCCCGGTTTTCTGCCTCCCTCATTGCCTTGTGTGTTGATTTGATGGTTTTAACCTGTTTCCCCTTGGATTTAAACCCTGTGTTCCTGTTCCTTGTTGCTGGTTTATTTTCTTATTCTCTAGTCCCTCGTGTTGCATTACTTAGTTGTTGTACTTCCCAGTGCTTTTCTAGTTGCTGATTCTGATGCCTGTCTCTGTTTCTGATTCTTGCTTTATCCCTTTTGTACCTTTGCCTGGTTGGATTTCCCTCATTGCTAAACAAGGCCTGTTTGCTTGCTCTTGGACCCTCCACTGAAATTGTGACAATCTGTTAAACATTTCATTTCAGGCTTTCGCGGACACCCGTTCGGACTCCCCGGCTGCTTCTGTGTGTGTGTGATGATGATGATGATTCAGCCTTTCCCACCTTCTTAAAAATAAATTCTCAGCGGGAATTGAATACAGTTCTGCCTCCCGGCCCGCTCAGTGTCCCTGAATCCCCTGATCGAACGGCAATCTCCCTGTTCAAACACAGCTGCATCAATGGGCTTTTATCATGCTGCAACCCCCCCCCCCCCCCCTGGTTACAAAGATATGCACAGCTGCCGCACTGTTGCCCAGAAACTGGATGTCATTTCGGGAATACCCACCACCACCACCATTAAAGAAAAAGGATAGGGTTTCAAGAGCGAGCCCCAGCCTCCAAACCTGATTTTCCCATTTCAGGGGAAGATTTCTATACGTCTCTCACTGCATCGCATGTAATGCATCCATTTCCTGGTGCCCCTCTAATGAGAGTTTGAATGTCATTGGAGTAGTGGAGATGGAAGGAAATGCAATTGCACCTTGTCTTTCAGGAAGACCACAGCGTTATTGAGTTTTCTCTCCATTATTTTCTCTCCACACTGTATAGGCTGCCCTTCAATATAGTGGTGTGTAATAAGCTGGATCATTCAAAATCCCATTACCCTCTGCTCATTCACTTTGGAACTCAAATATCACACTGTCAGACGTTATCAAAACTAGAATCCATCGATACACTAGCAGTGGGGGAAAGAATCGATACATGAGTATCGCGATACTGTGCTTCCGCAGTTTTTGTATTGTTAGGTTGACTTAAAAATCGATTTTTCCTCAGTCACAAAAAAAGTCAATGTTTTATTAAACATTACATAAACGATAGCAGACGGACCCGTAGAACTCGAACCACCCTGTATGAGCTGCACCCACTCCTTTCAAAGCCAATGTGTGGAAACACTACTTTAAAAAAAGTAGTGTTCTATACCTTTACAGATGTAAACAGAATATCAGTCTTTAAACAAATTTTCATGGCATAAGCAGTACAGCAGGAAATGGTGTATGAAAGGACATCAATAGCACAAGTTAAAGTTCAATAAGTTGATTGTTATTGAAAGGTTAATTTGTTATTCGGCTCATTAAACTAAACATCCATCATTACCTTTTAATGTCAGTTTTTCTACGCCAAATAGTTATTTCTTTCCCTTAAGATGCTATCATTTACAGTAAGACCGCTTCTGAGCGCTGCAATGGAGGCCTGCAGTTACATTTATCGTCAAAATAGTGGTCCTTTGGGGCATTCAAGTCATGTATATTTTTTATACATATATCTCACCACTACAGCACTAGGGGACATAAATCTGACGGTGTGAATCTCACAAATAGAGCTCTGATGCTATAAATAATTGCAGGAGGTTGCCACTTGCCTTATTATCCTAAGAGCTATTTTATATTCTGAACAGTTTGAAGCTGCTCTTCAAAAAGGGAGATGGCGTTTAGGGCCCTCCTGGGTCACTGAAGTCAACGGGGCTAAAAGGAGGAGCCCTATCCCCACATTATTTCATTAACGCGTCTGAACGTCCTCGGCAACGGCTGTGAGTCTGTCCCCTACGATGCCAGCACAGACAGGATCTCTCTCCCAAAAAAAAGATTGGGAATTAGCGGTGAGATGAGATGAGGGTGGGAGCTGGCTTTATTATTTCCTGCCTTCTATGGAAAAATTATTTTTTTTTTATGGAAAAGTGTTTTCTCCTCTGTTTTTTCTCTCTTTGGTGGCAGCAAGGCTCATTAACGTCCACAGACAATGTGAGATGTGCTCTCTAATGAGCAAGTTAAAAAGGGCCTGTCCTTGGAAAGCCGTCTGTGTCTGCTAACACAGTATACAGTCTCATGCATTCGCAAAACTAACAACCAGGCCATTCTTACCAGGCAGAGAAGGCCGGGCTCATTTGTTTCCCAGCCCCAATCATCTTCATTGTCCCCTCATTTACTGTAGTCTCTTTCCCATGAACGTTGTCCCGACACGCTGGGAATGATCGCGATCCAACATTGACCGGAGTACATTTGACACAATGATCAATAGAAATTCCTGGTCTTCCCTCTCCTGGCTCTTTGGGATATGTATCCAAGGAACTGGGAGTCAACAAAGTCCCAATAGATTTGTATGGCCCAGGGTGTTTGGCTTGGTGAAGCGCAGTGGAGCTGAAAGACACGTCAGAGACTTGGACAACAGTGGGCTTCAGGCAAGTGAGCTAGCCATAACAGAGTACGCTTTCTTTGGTGGTGAAGAGGAAATCCTCTCAGGGAAACAATAAGTCACGCAGGAAAAAGTCACGATTGCCGCGCACAGGCCCGTGCACGCTCCTTGCACGCTCCTTGCACGCTCCGTGCACGCTCCGTGCCTCCTGTCCTGGCTGCGCACTTGCGGGGGATTAGCTCCACAGTTGCGCCTTTTCAGTTTAATTATGGACACTATTTCGTTTTTCCCAACTGCACTAGGTGCTGTTGGTCATTGTTTGCTGTTTACCGGTACCTGTGCTTACCTGTACGTTGTGTTGCACCTTTGTGAATTAAACAACGCTTTATTGCGTACACCGTTGCTTCGTCTGCCTTCGTGTTTTCCTCCGGCTCGTGCCTACACTCGCCACTCACAACGCTTGTCCTTTTATTCTATCACATGCTACTGTAATAACGAGTGCTTTAAAGTGCAGCACAAAAGTCAGGCTAATATCATATTATTATATATAAGTAGAAAGAATCTAATCTAAATAACTTTTGAATCTCGGCTTTTCCTACACTGTGGCTTTTTGCCTTTTGTGAACTGTGGGGGACATCTATTTTAATTTTTCACTACTTGTGGAATCCCTACTCCTACACACTGACCATTACGCTCCCAGCCTGGGAGCAGATTCCTACATTGTTTATTTTAAAGGTTTTGGTGCACAAATATCTCTATATATAGTATATTTACAGTGGATCCCTTTTTTTTTTTCATCGGGTCAGTATGAAACTGCCTTTAGGGTCAGGCTCACAGGATCAATGTATCTATCTACAGCCAAAGAAAGAGACTGTGCAGTGGTCTCTTCTCGTTTTCTTTGGCTGTATGTATCTAACCGTGTTTTTAAAAATATAATGTAATAATATATATATCATTTATTTAATATATTTTGATTCATATTTATATATTTAAAATTGATTTATATATATATATATTTTGATATTTATTTATTTTCTATTATACAAAAAAAATGTGCAGTGGTCTCTTTTTTCACTGTCTGTTTTTTTGCTCCAACAGGGACAATGGCTCCATAATAAAATGGCAGTCAAGTAGTCATTGATATGACAAAAAAATACAATGTGTTTCTAGTGAGACGGCAGTCTGATTTTGCTACCAGCTGGATCACTTCTAGAAAATACCCTGCTCAAATCAAACTGCCTGAACTCCTGCATCTCCCGCTGTTCTTACAATACACAATACACACAACAGTCAAAGCGTGTAGGCTGCATCTCTGTGTATTGATGTATCGAGACATCCATACATGTACAGTATAGTTTACAGTGGTGTTGCTGGCTAGGGCCATACAGTATTCAGTGTGGAATGTGGGGATTCACAGCACTGCAATGCCAGTGAGGCACGAAGGTTGATGGAGCTCGCCAAGCATAGTGGCACATTCGAAATCTGTGGGCAGGAGTTTATCAGGAGCATAATCTCCCTGGCCTTTCCTTGTCTTGGGTAAAAAGGGGGCAAGCCCTAAACCCGGTCACACCGCCTGTTCAGAGTGCAGCCCATCTGTTTGTGAGTCGGTCAGCGGCACCATGACACCTTCCCTTTGTTCCGTCCATGTAGACATACTTTATCCTCTGGGTTCAGATAGAGCGCAGAGCGTCAGTTGACATTCAGCCTCCCATATGCCATGGGGACGCACGCACGGCCATGGAGGGCTTTCAGTGTAAACCGTAACAAACCTGTCGAGTTGATCTGGTGTGAATATGAAGTGTGCGTCCAAACTTTGAGTTGGCTTCAAAACGGAAATAAAACTGGTGAAGCTTTTAATTTTGAGGTTTCATCATATGCAGGTCACATTGCTGCTGGTGGGGAGGATTGAGAGGCAAGCAAACATCGTTCTGTGTGCTAGGCCTTTCCCTCATAATACCATGGTAGCTTTCCTCTGGAAATGAAAAGCTACACTGGAACATTGGCAGTATGTCACACAGGATTTTGGGTTATAGTGGGAGTAGCAATTTGAAAGTTAAATGTCCATATTTTGCACATCAGATTACCATTGGTACGTGCACCTTTTTCTTCATTCTATTCTGAAATGAAAATCAGAAAACATATTTAAGGACCTTTCAAACTGTCAAAATTAGATTTTAGGAGAATTTTTGTATTTCACAATTTTAATTTATACACTTTTTCATCGTACTCCGGAATTGGTACTGACACAAAGTAGGGCTACATATTCAGATGCCACTGCCAGCTTCACTTATTGTAGATTGTGCCGGTCCTAAACGGTGCTACAAATATCAACACATCTACTAGCCTAGCCTAGCCCACCTATCTAGTCCCTGTTCTCTCCAACCCTGCTAACCACAGACTTCCACTGTCCCAGCGTCATAAACGCTCATGTCTGCCCAGTCCGAGTGTAAGCCGAAGGCACGCATAGCCTCTGTTGTCCACCCCTGGCCAGGCCGCAAGTACCGCTGAATTATGCTTCAGTCAATGGTCGGTTTGCTGCCCTTTTACATTTTGACTTTTCAAACAATTTGAAAAATAGTTGAAATTATTTGAGAATAGGTGCAAGTTTACCTGCCAGATTTACATATGAACAAAATATGTATTGTTTTCCAACCAGGTGGATTTTATAGCTTCCTTTTCTATATGCAGGCATAACATCTGAATAGTCCACAGAGCTAGATAGCCTAATTGCCCTTCTACATAACTTAGCAGCTGCGGTAGCTTATTAAAGCAGCAGAACAACACATTATGCAGATAAAATGAGACAGCTGTCAGTCACAAGAGTAGCACTTCACTTAATAATCATGGTATGGTACATGAACTTCTGAAAATGGAGTGGCTTTAACAGCCATGGGTTTATTGCCATCGCCTATTTTTAGACTTTTTTGGTGGAAAGTTCTCAGGGGCAAGCAGGAAAACAAAACAAAACAAAAACATATGGCTATGGGACTAAATTACTAGATATCTACAGAATGATATCTTCGTATTTGAAAAATTATGGCAGTTGCATTCAAGGACCACTGTATACAATGTGTGCCTTAGCACATATGGGGTGAAAGTTAACTTTTACATTTTTAAATAATGTACAATACCATATGATTATTATCCTAATTTTTACTTTACTTCACAGGCCTAAAGAGAAACTTCCGGCCATTAATATTATACTTGAACCACTGCAGAGTGAAGCGGAAAGTCACTATAATTGGGATTACAGGTTTAGTGCAGGGGAACAAATACAGCCGAGCTATTATTTCTCAATCCTGGTTTTTCCACCTCACCATTACCCAAACCCGTTTTAACCATATTACGACTAATGGTCGGTCTCTAGAAACACAAAGGAAAAGAATGACTCCAGGGAATGAACTCCCTTGGTGACGGAGTGGGACCCCTCCCTGATGTCACCCTCTATTGTCCTTCCCTTTCCACTACGCCTCCTACCTCCTACTGCCTCCATCTTTGTTTGCCTCCCCCCCACCCCCACCCCCACCCTCCCTCTCCCTTCGAGGGCTACTGGCAGTGCTTCTCTTTACAAATAGCCCTGTGACGTTGCTTTTAGCGTGAGGCAGTGTCTGCGCGACGCAAAACCGCCTGGCTGTGGAAGCACAATGCCACGGCAACCACTTCAGGGTCCTCGGGCGGGCTGAAATTGAGGTGTAAAGTCCATTAACAAAGACAAATTGTGTGTGCATGGGTTCTTTTGGGAAGAGCATACACATTATTAAAATCAGTTCCCCGGAAATGTGCTCTTTTCAAAGCCTATAGAAAGAATACAGAAATTCTACACTTGGCCTTAGCCACCGCAGTGTACGAACATAAAGCTCACCAATTACTGTAACTGCACACCTTTAACAGGTTAGACAAAGTATTAGTTATAGGCAAGTGGTGCAGTAGTTTAAGTTGCCCCAGCATTATTATGACAGCCTCCGCCCCGTAACCACCGGCTACGGCACAATCACAAACAATCACAAACAACATTGCCATGTGGTTTTTGACCAGTCCTAGTAAATATGGGCATTTTAACTTATTTGTCCGGGGTGCAATTCCCAGCTCCAACCTCTAGTAGGTAGGCTAGTTCATGACTATGTAGAGTAGGCTATGAGGTGCTGAGTTAATCATCTTCATTAGATTGTATGATTATTAAAAAGCTGCAAATGAGAAGAAAGAGATGGGGAGATATTATTGTTGATTTTAGGCTGTTTAGGAAATCAGCGCCCACATCATGATCAAATATTTAGAGCAAATATGAAAGTCTACATGATGCATTTTTCAGTGAACATTCTGTGATATAAAATTAAAGCAGGAACCCACGTAAGTTTGACCATCCTTTTGCTAAATGTTCCATGCAAAATGAAACAAAGAAAAGGTGGTAGAATCTTTTTCTAAATTAATTAAACTTGTTTTTCATCTTAGAAATGTTGAATTATAGATAGCTCAATAGGATTCCTGCCTGAGTGTCACAAAGTCAATATTAATTTGATTAAGCCTAATGAACAATTTAACTTTCTCATTAATACTTCTTTCTTTCTACTTTAATTAAATTTCCCATGTCAACGTATTAAATAATACAAATTTCTAAAATACAA
>JAOEHI010001503.1:0-12571 GCA_025447815.1 Percopsis transmontana
ACACATACATATATATATATATACATACACACACACATACTGCCATCAGACAGACAGCATGACAACTAGGGCTGGGTCTGGGCCAGGACCTTGCGATACCAATCGCAACAGGCCACATATTGCGAGGCATTGCAATACAAATACAACTTGCCATGTACCACCTGGTAGTCTAATACCATTATATATTGATAACTCAGCGGACAAATTGAGTCAAAAACTATTCAATTCAAAATTTCCATTCCAATTTATTGGAACGGTATCTGCGTCGCACACAGTGTTTTAAATCCGTCTAAAACACGAATAACGTATTGATGACTGAATTCTATCCTTCATCGTTTGTGTATCTATTCCCCGTCTAGTTCTGTATATTGTCCTTAATTTAAAAATAAATAAATAAAAAATATAAACATTTTGTATGCATCGATATGTGGGGTTAAAATAAACAAAAATAATCGATACAGTATCGTAGTATTTTGATTATTATTATTTATTTTTTTCCCCCCACAGCCCTAATGACAACCCCCAATTAGGAGGCTTACATCAGCCCTGGGCGGCTGAAGGGAGGTCCGGGGATGGGACACCAGGACAGGGGGGGAGAGAGGGTGAGGGACAGAAAAGCCCGTTCCTAGCCCCTGGGCCACATTGACCCAAGGCTCTGTAACAGAAGGCGGGCGGCAGAGGTCATCGCGTGCCATCAAACTGCCAAATCGATCTCATTGAACTGCCCAGTAAAAGTACCTTCACCTCCCACTGGGTAAATGTGCGCTCTGTCTATCTATATATCTATCTATAAATCACTATCTCTCATATGTGTGTGTATATATATATATATATATATATATATATATATACACATATATATACACACACACACACACACACACACACACACACACACATATACACACACACATATACATATACACACCCACATATACATATATACATATACACACACACATAGTATATGAGGTTTTCAAACGATGAATCAAGTGCGTCACCAGTTAAGTAAGTTGGAAGAAAACATTTCACCCGTGTTGTTTGGGATAAACATTGCAGGTCTCTTCTTTTGGGAGAGAGAAAAGCCTCGACAAAGTGCGTCAAAAGAAAGACGCGTTTGGATTAAACGTTCCACAAAGTGAGGCACAGACAGCCGTGTCCAGGTGACCGTCATCTGTTACGTTCTGCTGGACTTACTGTGAACTAATCTGTCACTCGTTCTCCCTCTCCAGTCATTTCAATATGCAATACATGGCGCGTCTAGTGCACTCCCTCTACCCCTCCCCTTACGAACACACAGCACCTGACTGACAGTAGACACTCGTAGGGATACCTCCCTAGCGCTGCACAACCCTAGTCTGGCCGGATGCACTCTATAGAGTGCCCTCGTGTTCCTTATTTGTGCATTTCTGCGAGGACGGTTTCTCTGTCAGAAACACCCCACAGGCTTAATAGCAACGTGAGCGTGAATAAGAGGGAGCTCTAAAAACTTTATTTGGGACTGCAGAAGTAAATGGACTGCATTTATATAAAGCATTAAGACACGCTGCATTAGTAATTATGAAAGAAAAACCACTCTGATCCTCCATATTACGATCAGAAACACCCCAGTTGCGTTGGAAAACGAGGTGTCCATCTACCAATGCAAAGCACAATAGTTCAAATTAAAAAAACGCCGTAAATACTTTTGTTTAGAAGCTTAGACCTAGCTAGTGATCCTATTGTGTATTTAGACAGCACGAGCTAGGCAAACCTAGCAACAGGACGCCCTGTTGTTAGGACTGTAGCGTCCACAGAAATATATTAAATAACTGCCATCTTGTTCATTTACATTTTAGCCGGCAGCCCGGCTCTTATCCACCAATCCATTTCCTGTGAGTGCAAACAGAAGGTTAAGAGCAGATTGATGAATCATCTGCATGTCGCTCTATAATAGCAAAAACAACTAAAATAGCGCGGCGGGATTTTGTTTAATAATTACTGATTTGAGTCCAATGAATGTCTGATACTCGCACTGTTCAGGTTATACAACAGCCAATTCACACGAATTACCTCCAGCCTCTCTTAACAAGTTAAATCTCCAGCTTGGCTGTGTCAAAGCCCCCAAATCCTGTCCCCAGCTGTGACAGGGAAAGCCTGGTTAGCATTTTGTCATTCACACATTTGTCAATAGCAGCCGAAGTGGCCACATGCAAGTTATCAAAAGCATCACATTGGGACAGTGAGCTCTGGAGGAGTGGAGGAAGACGATGATGATGATGATGCAGTGTGAACTTTTTTTAACCTCTCTTTGTCGTTTTTCTTCCCTCATTCACTACTTGTTGAATCCAGCTCTGATACATTTTATTCATCATAGTTATGGGAAGCATGTAGAAAAACATAACATTGTTGACCTGGCGAGGGTGTATTGCGAAGGTGTGTAGACATTTACTCTTTGTCGGTTAAGCATTACGGTATCTTCCTTCCAGGACCTCTGAAATACAGTGAGACAGGGCTAAGAGGGCCAGGGATCTTGCTTATCATTTGAGACAATTCTATAATTCTTACAAAATTATCTTGGCAACTGCTCTTTGCGTACAGAGATCATAGTGTAATAATTGTTCTTGTCCATCTTCTGTAGATACTCCTCCCTTCTGTAAATATTTAAAGTGTCCTACTGGTGGCCCTGCGATTGTAACTCAACATATTATACATTCTTATATATATTATATATTATTATATACAAGTCTGCACGTGATTGAAGTTGCACTACAATGGGTTCCACATTTACACTTGGGCAGAGAACACATTCATGTCTCATAATGAACTACTAGCAACACATGTATGCAAGAGATTCCTTGGGTCTATAGCGCACACAATGTCTAGTTTTACAGGCCTGCGCTGTTCCCTGGGGGGGGGGGTCATGGATATCATATGTGTGACCCATTGCTTGTGGGGAAAAGTTCTCCTTCTGTTAACCACTTGGTTCTCCTAGGCTCCAACTGCTGCGAGACGTGGAAAGGGATCCGGCTCATCCCTGATCAGTGGTTTCTCAGCGCTTTATGTCGGCGATCAGGCTGGAATTGGAACGGGTGTGAAATCAAGTCGCAGCACATCTGCTTGCCTCAACAACAAACAAAAAAACACACATGCATGCACATACACATCCTGCACGCAAGCATATGCAGAGATGTACATGTACACACAGCCCCTGCAGTTGAGTTCACAGCTGTATGGACAGCCAAAAGTCTAACTAAAATCCTTTTCTTACCCTCACAGCCAACTTTCTACAGGTGATGACACCACAACAGCTTTACTAATCTACGAGGTTGGCCAACATTAACCCTTTAGCAGTCACAGCCGTGTACAAGAGCAGCGACACTTTAAGTCCTAAACCAAAGTAACAAAAAGTTACTATTAGATATAATGCCCAACAAGATGAGGTGGCCAAACACACAATTCACTAGTTGTTTGCAGAAACTGCACTTAACATTCAACTGGTTTTGGTTAGTTCAACCATTCACACGGTTAAACAAGGGTTTTAGTTAGCTGCCAAAAGTGGCTGGTAGGTAGTGTGGACAAACCACCAGTCCTAACGCAATATCAGGAGAATGGTGTTTGGTTTCTCTGTTAGCCTCGGTACAATCATTAGCAAACAGCCAATTGAAAGTATGCACCTCTTATCACTGGTCTTCACGAGTCATGCCCAAAACCGTTCGAGAGCATAACACGGCGGATCTGCTCATTGAGAAAAGACAGAACCTCCATTCACAAGGTAACAGCCCTCTAGCTTCATGGCACGCTGCGATCTGATCTAGGTCATGTTGCTCTCAGCCGCTCAGAGCCGGGCTTTCCGAGAGGCTTACATCTTCTGCCTGTCTGACGGGTAAAAAAATAAAAGGAATGATCCGGGCATGGGCGTAAATTTCATCTAACAGTTGGGGGGGGTAATTTTTGAAGGGGACACAAATAATACAACCAAAATTTTACTTGTATAGGATATGTGGAGAGGAAAGCATACTACTATCTTACGTCTGTTTTTCTTTTCTCTGTCATTGTATCTGGCCAACAACACAATAACACAATAATTATGACCACACGGTCATAATTATTCAATTATCTTGCGTCCTGCACATAGTATTACGTTTCGTCTGGGACAGAGGAACGTCTCTTACTTAGATATTCAACTGCAGCAAGCCCAAATGATCTGCCAATTAACATCATATTGAGCAAGACCCAACGGTCTATCTACAATATTAGCCTAATATAATTTCACACATAGGCTTATCGCCGTGTTAGTGGGTGACTTACTATCCACCAAGCTATTAAAAAAAAAAAAGCTACCAAACAAGCTAGGTCATGTTATAATCGCTAACATAGCGGACTCACGGAAAAATACATTGTTTATCATCATTTTTTTGTCATGACTAATTTATTAAATGACTCAACTTTATCCCATGTTTAAAGTGAATAAAATAGCCTTGCCAGACTTGACTTGCGATTCGAACGTCCCACCGGACTTGTGAGTGTAGGTGACGTAAAGGGAGAAAGCAGGCAGTGGACCAAGCCACTGTGAGGCAATGGAGGGGGGGGGGGCTCAATATGCGATTTACGCCTATGGATCCGGAGGGGGGAGGGCATCTCTATTGTAAGTATTAATTCTTCATTGCACCCCCAACGGCCAGGGTTTTCTCATTAAAAGCGCTGTGGTGACATCGTCTCCTGCGCTGAAAAATTTGAGAGCACAGAGGAAATGCACAGGTGAAAAATACACCAAATGCCCTTCTCTTCTTTAAATCTGAAACTGCATGAACGCACTCTAACTAATGAAAGCTTGGACATTGCAGGTAAGAATTGTGTTTCATTTCAGACGAAGTGGACAACTTTATGGAAAATAAAGTTAAGAACTCCAATTCCTATCCAAAACATAAGCATGCTATGTTTGCTTGCTCCCAGACTAAACAAAATAAAAAAAGGCAAGCACTGTCAAATTAAAGTCCAAACCAAACTCTAGCACAGCAAAAAAAAATGTGAAACATTAAAATCAGGCCTAGAATTGCAGTGGCTCAGTTTGAACCATTTTTAATAACGCACCCATTTTCCCCAGGCAGTATATTTAGGGGCTAGCGAACTAGGCCCCAGATTAGATACGTCACTGATAAATACCCCCTCAATCAACTACCTGGCCAAAGAGTATATTACCTAAAGTGTAGTGTGGGTGTTGGTGTGTGTTTACACACTGCTGTCCTACTGACACCTTGCTCCTGTAGTCTCCCAGGACGAGGGGAGCAGTTCCTGGGTTCCTCCCAGGATAAACTAATCTAGTTTTGGTATTGATGAGCGCCCTACATGTCAATGGTGGACATGGTGGCGATAAATGGTTATCGCGTAGTATTTGTATGCAATTAAAAAGCGGGGCTCCCTCATCAAAGATCAACTCACGCTCAAAGTCAGAGTCTTCGTCGTCGTCTTCCTCCCCGTTGGACTCCGTCTGCATGGGCTCCCCGTCGAACACCACCCCCTTGCCGGGCTTGGCGGAGCCTCCGCCGCCGCCCCCCGACCCGTCCTGACTCCCCCGGCTCTCCCGTAAGCGGGTGAAGTACTGCACCGCGAAGTCCACCAGGTCGGACGGCCGCTGCCTCAGCACCTCCACGGTGTAGCCCTGCAGTAGCTCCGTCAAGCCCACCGGTATCTCGATACTCATGGCTGCGTGTGTCGGCGGCGTCGGCGGTGGCCAATGCTATCTCTCTGCAGAGGGAGGGGAAGTGGTTAGGGTTCGTTTGTGTACAATAGGTGATGAGCAGCCTGTAGTTTTGGGGGGGGGGGGAGATTAAACTGTGACGTTGTCACGGAGAGACTAATTGCTGATTCGGCCATTTAACCGGGACTTCCTTCACGTCAGCGCCCCTGTGTACAAAAGGGTTGTGGTTGGTTGTGTGCGTGCGTGCGTTATCCTCGTCGGCAATACCAGGTAACTGGAGTGACGTTCGCGTTTAGCCACGGCCATTACAGCGCTACAGATATTATGTTGCCATTGATTTGCAAGGCAGCGCAGCGGAGTGACATTGACATTGACGAGAAAGCCCATTATCTGTGCCCACAGTTGCACCCGCCTGTGTGTAAAGATACGGGCCTAAGGCGAGCCACGGGGCGATAAGAGTGACGTTGGCACCGATGTACGTTCTGGGTTTTGTTAGCAACTAAGTTGTCAACTTGGACGGGCAAGCCGGCTGTTCCACTGGCTGGTTGAATGGCAACCGTGAAATTAGCTAGCTCGTGTGACAGCTTGCTGCCTCCGCGACCCAATCCAAAGAGAGGGGCCAGCACCTGACCCAACATTACCCTCTTGGGTATTAAGAAAATTCACAAATGTGGCTTTGTGATTCCAACGCGCCGGAGACTTACTTTTTATTTTACAATATATGGTATTAGCTTCCTGGCTACTTAGCCCGTGTACAGTAAACCTCCCCCGTTAGCTATAATGTTGGAATGGCGGACTATTTGGTCCGCGGCAGCGTATCCACAGAAAACTGGCCAGCCAGATAAACGTCGCCGCGCAAGGGAGAGCTAACTAGCGCTGTTCAAGTTAGCTAGCTAGCTAGCTAGCTTGGTAGCTGAAGTGTGTCACTTACATGCGATTCAGTCTCCCCGGCTAAACCAGCCAGTCCCCTCCTTCTTCTCCCTCTCGCTGTCTCCCCGGTTCTCGTCTATTTCGCCTCTTCTTCTTAGCCCGTCTCCTTGCCAGTGTAGCGACCGTATCCACAGGAGACGCGTATCCAATGTGAACCACAACTATGTGACGTTAGCGTTATCGGGCTAACGTTTATAACAGTAGGTTTTATCTAGCCAGCCAGCTGTAGAGCGATGCTGGCCAAACTAAAACACACACACACACACACACACATACATACACACACGGCTTCTCCGGTTCAGCCTCTCGAGCGCCTTCCACGCGCACTTCGGAGGGTGGGACTTGTGAGGCCAGCCAGCTAGCTAGCTAGCTAACCACTTGACGCGCTAACTACTTGTTAGCAACTGGCAATTACTTCTCGACTCAACCACCCATCGACTCCGCTCGTCGCCGACACAACTGAACTCGCCTGAAGCCGGGTGACAAATTCCAACGAGACGTTGTGCCGAAGTTGTTTCCCCCGCCAAAATCGTTCAGTTGCTCAAGGCAAAGCCCGTTGTGGCATAGTATAATTATGCTTTAGTGCACTGTTTGCCTTTTCTACTTTAAAAACAAATCATTCCTCGCCTACAGTACGGTTATTTTTCAATTAGTAAAAAAAAAGCGTTGCAGAAATTCAACGGTTTGAACGTTATAGTGTTATAAATGATCAGCCTCCCTGAGATACGATAACACACAGACTGCTGTAGTGCACGACTGCGCGCACACGCACGAACAACTTGCACGGGCAGGTCTGGGGTTTTCCGGGGGGAGGCGTGGTTATCTCTGGCAAGCATGCAAGCCTGGAATAGGCCATTGGCTGACAGGCGTTTTCGCCCAACGGGGCAGAATCGAGGCCGGGTCCAATTGAATCTGGGTAAATTGAAAAGAGGCGGTGTTAAAGAGGGGGCCGGTGAAGGACCGCCACCAAAGAGGGTAACATCCACACCTACCTATAATGTGTGTGTAACTTCAGATATTACTTCAATTATATGTATCGTGAAACTCTTCGTGTGTCTAAAAAGTAATCCCACCGCCGTGTTTTTCTATTAAATGGCGTCTTGTGTGTGAAAACGGACAATCTATGGGCAATCTGGGTGTTTATCAGGCAATAATACAGTTTAGAAACTTCCATTTATGACTCAATCTGTGCGAGCATTTTCATTTATCACTTGACTCACCTGGGACATTCTTGACAGGGCTGGGGTGTCCTTTGCTCATCCCCTTGTGCTGTGTGCAATCTCATATCCTCGCATATCACCCTCCTATTTGTCAGTGGTTTTCTGACTTTATCTTTAACTTCCTGCTCTCCGATTTGAAGATGCCGTGCACTGCCCTCGGCTTGGTCCTGTTCACAGTCGCACCTGGCGTTAGAATGCCCCCCGAGTGGGGTCAGACACTCGGGTCCTCAATGCGTCTTGGGTGCGTTCACCCCTGTAGGCCTACTTGGGGCCGTCCGCTTGTGATCGGATCGCCCCAAGACGCATGCTAATGCCAGCTGGGAACAGTGCCGCATCTGACACCTACTGGAGCACTTTCATGGACGTGAGTGGTCGTCAGGTTTTGAGTATTTAACTGTCCTGTGTGTCTCTACAGTCTCCACGGCCTTGCTCTTACCTACCTCAAGCCCAGATACGGAGATCATTTTCCTCTAAATGAATCTTAATTAACGGGCAGAAAAAATTGATAGCCCCGGATCAGAACAAATCTATAAGTGGCTGGCTGCATACCACACCATAACCCCCACCCTCCCTCTGTGTCAGAGAGTTAAAGCTGTTGCCATGGCCACGGGGAGCCAGGATTTAAATCCTTGGACTAGTTTCTGATTGGATTAGGCCTTGCTTCTGGGAGACAGAGGTTTAAAGCAGAGTTTGAGGCGCCCTCTACTGGTAAAAAAAAATACCGCTCTGAATTGTAAATCACACTTTCTATCAATTTGTTTGTGGTGGTGGTAAGCATAACCCAAAGCAATTTGCAAATTGCCACACAAAAGCTACAAAAGTCACACAAGTGATAGTTCCAGTCTATATTCCTCCATTCTCCCTTGCTACAAACACCCCACGCAATGCATTGTATTTTCTCCCTCCGACGTTTTTTTCTGTGGCGAGATTTGCTAGCGGGACCTACTGTACAGAACCGGAGATGTAGAGCGTTTATGGAACGCGACAGATGAAAACAGGAATAATAATCATAATTCGGGGTTCGTGGAAGTTATTGTGGGTCGCGTGTGTGCACATGCACGTGTCTCGTATGCTTTCACAGTCAGCCACAGAATGCACTGAAGGAGTTCCTACTCTAACTTGCTCAAAGACACTCCATCGGTGTGGGTGTACTTTACAGGTGAGACAGGACATCTCGGATAGTTAGTTGCGAGGATTAGAATGTGCTGTATCTGAAAACATTTCATTTGTGTCGTAAAAATCCATATTGTATAAAAGTGCACAAATACAATAAATTTAAAACAAATTAACCAAATAGCTTGTTAGATAATGAGTGACAAACCAACACATACATAAGTGTAACTTTGGCCACCATCACAAGTTGAATTATTGGTTCATTGAAGTTCACTGCATAGCGGTCGCCTATGAAAACGAGGCTTCAACGACACATTCACACATAAAGCGCGCATTTTCTTCAATTAAATACCACCATCTCCTGGCCAACACGGGATTTGTCTCCTTAGCAACCAGCTGCTCAGTTGCAATCATCCAATTGTTCGGTTGAATTTCGCCCCCCTTTGTAAAACTCTATAGAAACCAGCCCAGTAACACGCTGCTCTTTCAGTCTTTTCCCGATTTCTTTTGCATCCTGTTGGCATTCATTTGCATACCAGCATACTTGAGAGTGGTCCTCGATGTGTCTCATGTCTGTTAATCAGTTAATGCCAAGATCATTTCCACTCCACTGAAACACTAAGGATGGTGTTTTTTGCCGTTTTGTTTTTGTAAACAAATTAATAAAATTATATCAAGTCAGTCGGTTGAACAGTCAATGTTTATTTCATGAGTGTATAAACATTTACATTCTACTGTGCAAATTAAGTCGTTTTATTTTTCATTGATGCAGAACTATTGGTTTATACATTATATATTTATATTAAAAAAGTATTTCAGTTAAAACATTGATATAAATAACACATCACTTCAAGAGGAGGAATGTACAGTAATGTCGCATTTCATGGGCAAGATTTAATTCAAATGAAAAAAAAAAAAAAAAAACCTGGTCTAAGATGTTTGGAGAATTTTTACTGTTACTTAGATAATTCCTAACCACTTTGGCTGTAAATCAGGTTTTCCAGTAACGTCACAGTGAGATCTGTAAAAAGTGGGATAGTGATATAATCTAATCTTATTTACCATTAGCTTGTCTATAGGTACACTCCAACTGCCCAACAGTGCCTCCAACACCTGCAGCTTTCAAAGCTCACTGTACGTTCACAGGTGTGATCACATCTAAAACAAGGGGTAGAGAACCGCCAGCCTTGGAGCTCGGTCGAGGAGGAGCAGAGAGAGGTGCGAACCACTCAGCATCGCTGACTTCGAAAAACATCCTCCCAGCATCTCAACATGCAAACGGAACAAACAGTCTGGACTTTAGGAAGTCCACGCCAGGAAATAATTACATCAGAAACCTCATTAACTGTGTGGTTGAGATTGCATTTATACCGGAACCTAAACACTTGCAACAAAATGGCTCCAAAACTGCCAGCGTGGAACTCCAAACAGCATGAAGCCAAGCGCTAGATTTGAGTATTGTGTAGCTCGATAGTTGGCTCAGAGCATAGACAGGCGCTCAAAGGAGATATTTCAGTATCGGAACAGATTTAGAGACCAATTTACCCCTAAATTGTGTCAGAACCCAGACTGCACAGATGGTTGCAAAGACATTCAGACCCCAAAAATAAAATAAATCCAAGACATATAAAAAAAATGAAGACAGAATGGCAAATAGGACACAAAGCCGAGTGTAGACAGAACAAGGACACCAGGAAAAATAGGAAAACAATGGGACAGAGGTACAAGAAAAGAGCTTGGTACTGGGGGTTGTACCTAGTAGCATTAAAAGATTTCGTCATAATCCTTTGTCTCAGTTGATCTATATCAAAACATTCAAGAGTACACAGTAGAAATAAGGCACAACCACATTCCAAATATAAATACATACTTTCATGAAAAACCAACATTTATCTGAATAACTGTTTTGAATCTTGAGGCAGATTTGCTCGAAAACCTCATACTGTACCTCCCAAAGGTTTAGGCTGATATCTCAGACTCCCCACTTTGTGTTGGGCGTCTGAGATATGCATGGTCTGATCATAAGAAAATAGTTCTATTTATTGAAAGGTTACTTTTACAGGGGTAAAAGCAGATCCAGGCAAAAGAAACACCATGGTTATTGTGCCCTCTGAGAAAGCATATATTTGAAAGCCCAAACAAGTCAAACGTTCATGTTTCATTTATCTACATTAGACTGTATTTAGGATTGCCGTGAGCGCTTCTGGCCCGTTTCATTCACATAACCAAATATCAACAGTGAAATCTTTTAGTAACATGGCTGTGATATTCAGTTAGAAACAATACACGTTTTGAATGTATGCCCATAAATACTGTAGACTTATATAAAGGCTTTGTACAATACAGAATCTCCATTTCATACTTCCTCCAAGTGTCATCAGCATAAGCGTATTACAACAGTGTATTACAATTTCATCAAATATTATTATAACAGTTTGGCCATGCACATGGTTCCTAATGACAAACAAGTTAAGACATTCTTTAAACCACACAGATTTTATACAACTGCAAGTTTGAACAGAGATTTCCACCAGGGGCACAAAATGTGCACTCCAGTGTTCTATGAAGCATAGCTTCAGCTGGCAAAATAGTGGAATACTACATTTTGCGTGGCATCGAGGCTTATGTCAGAGTTATTTGATTAATACAAACCCCTGCGCCATCTCTCTCACGTCATCTAAAAAACACAAGACAACCAAGGAGTTTGGGCTCCGAAAAGGTCTCCGAACACCATGCCTCCATTCTTGGAAACAGTCGTAGAGTCAAGATAAGACCCCCGTCCCTCACCCCCCCCCCCCGATGACCCTATTCACAAACCCACTGGCCAATTGACTCTCGCTTCGTTAGCAACGGTCAGGTCCCCCTCCCCCTCCCCCTCCCCTCACACATCAGAAGCTGCTGGTCTAATAAGGGTTCTACTGTTGTTGACTACACATCCTATACATGGCCACCTCTACGCTGTCAAGATGAGGACACACACAGAGAGAGATGGGGGGGGGGGGGGAAGCCGCAGACCCATTCACCGGCCCGGCCCTGGGGGGCCAGCGGTGGCCAGCCGAACGCTGGCGCGTGCTCCTGCGTCTCCCTCGCACGTGCAGGCAGCGCACCGTTTCACTGGGGAATTCTGTTACCGGGGTTACGGAGGCGGAGGCTCGTTTGCGCTCATAACCAACGTCGCCAATGGCAACGTTGGAGAGGGGAGCACCGGAACCCACAGCCTCCCATGACCCGGACACACCTCACTCTGAATGGTACAACCGGGGGGTCAGTTCTAATAGTCGACCACCAGGGGGCAGTGTGGGTCAGTAAGACAGAGGCAACGGGATGTCTGATTTTGTTGTAAAACAAGAGACGCTGTGATAGACGGAAGAAAGAACGCGGTCGCCTTGGCAACCAAAAGAAGCCGAGGCAGGGGAGGGCAGTGTGTTTTATGGAGAGAGAGAGAGCGGAGCAGCAGGGTCAGGTCAGTCTAACAATCACCTTGGTTACTGAACACCAAAGAATCACCGTGGATACCGCGCTCCGTCGGGAACCCGGCAAGGAACTTATGACACGACACCCAGACCACTAGACTATCCTGCCCCCTACTGGCTGGGAGTCCAACACCCAGACCACTAGACTATCCTGC
>JAOEHI010001506.1:0-12566 GCA_025447815.1 Percopsis transmontana
AGCACGCAGCGCGGAGGCTCGGGCGAGGGTGCTCCGCCCAACGTAGCGAGCCGCTGCTCGTCCATTTGGATGCGCAGCCCGGCGGGAGGGCCCTGAAAAGGTTGGCGTTAGACTGTAAGGACTGCTACTCATCTGCCGCCGTGCTGTTCTTCTGCATATGGTCAGCTATGGGAAGGTGTGGTTTCTACCAGGTAGCTGGCTATGTGCAGATACTCTGGGTCTCAAGGCAGCCCCAGCAGAACTTCACAGCCTACAATGGAGGGGTGGATTCACTCGCCACACTGTCAGGTAAACCACGGCACCGGGAATTACATTTGCTGCCTTGATTTGGGCTCAAATGTTCTAATGTGTTGTTATTCAATTTTAGATTAGTTTATCCTGTTCTTCAAACTAGTTTGTTTGATCTTTTAATTCCTTTAACTTTCAGCATACCTTTTATTTATTTAGGTATTTATGCTTTTGTGCTTTAGTGTCACACTTTACTTGGGGCATAGCTTTGTCAGTGGTGGCAAGGCAGGAAGCAATGGCCTTCTGGATGCAACTTTATTTCTGATACATAAACCACATCGCTTGCTGTGTGCCAGTACATTACTGTAATACCCAGTGCACAGGCACGGTTTTGATCATTATAAGGTGTCTCATATTAGGCTGTTGGTTTCCGGGCTTGGTAAGACTAACTTTAATATTAATAGCAATGAAAAGTTAAACCTTCTGTAATCGATTTCCTGACCACTAGAGATTGCATGCCGGTTTGCCTCGAGGCAGCTACTGTTTGAATTGGGTGAATGGTGTGCAGGTAGGCAGATTGTATATAGTGGAGCTATTTTATAGCACAGATAGTACAGAGGGAAAAATATGAAGAAAAAAACACTGGCTGTGAGTTTCTTGGAGTTGCTCAAGGAGGACGCACCTTCTCATAAGATCTAAAAATGTGAAATATCCTGATTATTTCAGTTTTAATATTTTGCCATCCAAATGTATCCCATATGTATAGTTACTATACTGAAATAATTGAATGGAACCTGTCAAAGTGCTGTTATAAAGTTACGTGCACCTTATCTATTCAGTAATAATATAAATAAATAAACTCTTCCCAACTATATTATTAGTATTTCACAACCCCCAATGCACACATGGTCTGACAATAAGACCAACATTAATTACACTATTTAATTGACTCTCATACCCAGATGGCCATGGCATCTGCTGCCATCCAGCCAGTGCACTTTTTTATTGATTATGTTCCAGATAAATTCCTCTATTCCCCTGAAAGCAAAGGCAATTATTCTGTGTAAATCACATCCAGCTGTACAGTATGTCTTTCATTTGTAAATACTTCCGCACAACATGCATTCACGCTGTAGGCCTGTGTCTGATATTTCCCTCAAGAGTTCTATTAGGGTTTTCTGTCCTCTCCACGCTCACAAACACCCCCTGGGAAGAACATGGTAGAACTATGGCAAATAGGAAATATTAATATGCATGGCTGTGTTGATAAAAATATGGGTAAAATGCACGACCACGTCTACTGCGTTCATATTCAGTATATAAATGAAGGAATGTTACACCATACCAACTTTAGAAGCGGAGAGTGAAAAATCGTTTTTGTTGATTCTACACCTGGGGAGTTGTGATACACCTTGACCAGTCTAATTTATGTGGTGTTTAAATTAAAAGTCATTACAAGTTATTTATACAACAAACCTCTATTTTATTTAATGGAGAAATTATGTAAGCCCCTTTCAGTTCCTTCTTCAAAGATAAAACCTCCCAACGGTCTCTCATTTGGTTTGAATGATGCCATCCCCTTTTCTCAGAGGGACGTGTCACACGGACTCTGAAGGTTTCTCCTGTTATTTAGCATGAGGCAAATACAGTATACCAATACCATTTACATTTAATTACCTCCAGTACATGTTGTCTGAACTTTGAAGCTAGCGTAACCTAAAGTGCAGTATTGAACTACTTTCTAAGCCAATGTTATTGTACCTACCTACCTCCCACTGTAATAAGCCTTCAGAAGTAAACTAGGCTAATGACGTGTTGTATACATTCCAGCCCTTTTAATCAGAGATAGGGGATGTGAGTAAAAATATACCTTACAGAGGACGCATTCTATCGTTTATTGTTTATGCTATGTGATTTGCACAAAGGAAACGTACATCTTAAGCAAAGAAATAAGTCACAGATTTGTATATTACACTGGATAAAGAGTGATGTAAAAGGATACTTGGGAGGTGAAAATGGAAGACAGACACAGAGAGTCCTTAAATAATTAGTTAGATTAAAGTATTGACATAGATTCTTTGTCCTCTACAGTTCACCTTCTACCTCTCCGTAGGGGCTGAACACTCTGCATTTAGCAAGAGAAGCTTTTAGACATCCAGTTTACTTTGCGCCATCTTGTGGTAAATATGAGCAACGGCATTTTCACTAATGCTGATATTGTAAACCAATAAAGATCCCCTACATTTCGCTCACTTGGAATTTCTTAGATAAATTGAATAAATATTGATAATTCATTGAAAACTAAACCTTCAACTTAAAGTGGGTTTTTAATATTGATTCTCTGAGATTTCAGTGAAAATTACAAAGACCTAACACTATATTTAGAACATAATTGTAAGGGGTGATGAAACCTACTTTTTATGTGATTCCTTTATTAAAGTAGGTGTTGGTCAGTTAATTAATAAGAACACATTATGTCACATAAAACATACATAACATTAGATAACATTGTTGAACTATTAAAGGAATTAAAGGGTCTTTGTTCTCGTCTCAAATATCTGACCAAATAAAAAAAGGCATATGCCAGAAGGGACAGCACATATCTAATATTTCCTACAGTATAATCATGAGATTTTCAAAAGGTTAACGTTCGTGTTTACAGGAGCGGCGGCATCCATCGCCGTGGGACACGTGTCTCTGGAGTGGGACGTGTGGGGAGAATTGATTCTGGGGGGTTTCACCGCCCTGATTGCAGGGACTCTCTTCCTGATGGATCTAACCGATGACATCTGGCTGTGCTACACCTGCTTCACCCTCTTCAAAACCCTCTACATGCTGCTGATCACCATATGCACGTAAGAGCGCTTGATGTGTGTGTGTGTGTACGGGCAAATTAATCTCAGGCGGGCGCTGTTTACTGTCAAGGTTCTGTGATGTTTTGCTGCTGTGAATACTAATTGGAATTTAGTAAGCCCATTAAAGTACCTGGAAACAAAGCGCTGTGTATACCCTAGTTTTCAGATAGCCAAGAAGCTCAACAGGGAGCGCTTTGCCTTGGTGTTTGGTGTGAACAGCTTTGTGGGCACGGTTCTCCAGAGTGTCCTGACTGCTGTTGTTATTAATGACAAGTCTCTGCAACTCACCATAACCTCACAGGTATACACACACACGCACAGTGAGTACACACTATATAAGTACCCAATATTAATGACTGAAATATTAAATATTCAGAGTGAAAACACAACCCGCAGGGCAAGTAACCCTTTCTTCTCGACAGTACTTTGTCTATGCCTCCTACTTTGCCGCCATTGCCCTACTGTTCATGCTCAGAGGGGTCTACACCGTCGTGAAAGCGAAGCGGAACATTGCCAGCTCTGGCAACCTGGCAGAGACATCTGCTGACCTGCCTGAGTTAACCTGATGTCTTCAGATAGTGTGATGATGAGGACAAACTGAAGAGAGTTATACTCTGCTGGTATAACGTACAAAGTTTACAATATGAGATTGCAACCCCTTAAGTGAACACTAGATGGAACTACGCTACACGATATAGAACCAGGGCACTGCCTTTAGGCTTACTAAGAGCAGTGTTTAACTGTAAAACCTTTGCATACATGTTTATTGTAATATATGGTATATTAAAAATGCATTTGATCATAGATACTGTAAATTATATCCATTGCCGCCTCGATCATTTTCAACATGTAAAATGATCACTTCATGTGTTGTAGAAGTTCTATTAATGTTTAACATTTTGTGAAACTGAATTAAAATTCAAAGAGGAAAAAGAAATTTAACTTTTATTTTTTTGTTGTGTGTGTGAGGGAGTAGCAATATGGACAGGTATTTCTAAGGATGAAATGCAGGAAATAGAATACAAGCACATTATAAATCATATTAACATAAGATTGATCAAAATAGAAAACCCTACTCTGCACCCACAGTTCATAACCCATCATGCGTTGTTTTTTACTATGATATTTTTATATTTCTCTGTAGTGGTGCTGCGATGTTGCCAGGCAACAGCTCCATTTTTGGTATTGTTGGCCCAGAGCCTCAATCAAAAAAGTGAGATTGGATGTGTGTGTACAAATCTGTGCATACACACAAGAGTGTATGTGTGCATTGTTTGAGAGAATATTTATATGCTGCATATATTACCCTATATCCACAGAAATTTGGGTGATAACAGCCTGCACCTTGCTATAGCTAACATATAACATGTAAAGTATTCAGAGAAGAACCTCCCTCAGTATGACTCCGTGGAATATTCAGTCCCAGCAGGTGGCTTGCAGCCTTGAACCCCTGGCGCGGTATGTGCACGGTACACTGCCTGTTACCCATTCTGCCTCTCACACAAAAGTATTTTATAATAAACATAACAGGGGGAATGACGAGACAATATCAACACAATAACCTCCTCCTCTGCTTAGAATGGGAAAGGAACAACATCTAGGCCTATTTAGGAGTCATACATAGGCTACTGTATAGGTGGTCATGTCTGTGGTTAAAGCATATGTAATGGATTCATACTTCAAACATGTAATAAAGAAATGAGGAGTAATTCAGGATTACTCAGAGATATTTCATGACACCTCTGGTCAAACTAATAGAGACAACTGTATCCCCCTGCTGTGCGGACCATTTGATGACTTCGGCCATATGATGGGAACCGAACAGGTGCGAATGTGTGTGTGTGCGTGTGTCGGAGGTGCTGGTTCCGATCGGTAGGTGTGAATATTGCGTGTCCCTAGGCCTTTGGAAGGTGTGTTTAAAGTCCGGCGGTGCCGGTACAGTTTGCATGGATTCTTTGATCGCTTGTGTTGGTATTAGCGTGTGGTGTCTGGCATTAATTCACTCGAGTGTACTGTCGCTTTAAGACGCTGTTGTATTTGTTGTTGTCACTGCTACGTGACTCGGTCTGCATTATGCAAACTGAAGAGTGGTGTGTATTATTAATCTACACTATAAGATTAATTTAAGGTGGTAGAACGATACACACACATTATAGTAGTTATGGTAATAGTTACATAGTTGCTGTCAGTCTGCCTCTCTGGTGTAATTACTTGTAATTACGTCAGGTGACCGACCATTAGCCATTGGCATCCACGAAGAGTTGCATTACAATTACAATTAGGTCACTTAGCAGACGCCTTTATCCAGAGCGACTTACAATTACATTACTGCCATCTGCTGGACTGTCCCTTGCCCCATCTATTCAGGCATTGCCATGGCATTTGTGAAGAGGCGCAAGACAGAAATGTTAAAGGCGGAAGGATAATTAGTTCCTATCAGCTTGCCATTTACTAAGCAGACATTTTTTTCCGCTAATATAATTCAAAAAGCGAAAGTTTCATATATTCTAGATTCATTACACGTGAAGAGAAATATTTCAAGCCTTTTTTAATCTTGATGATTATGGCTTACAGCTCATGGAAATGAAAAATCAGAGGAAAAAGCAAGACAACCCCCCAAAAGGGAACGGTTTTGCAGGCCGTTACACAAGGAGAACTGGACAGGGACATAGAAGGGCATCAACCGTACCATCAACAGCAGCAGGACCGGTATCTGCTCCTTTGTGCAAGGAGAAACAGGAGGAGCACTACCAGAGCCCTACAAAATGACCTCCAGCGGGCTACGGTGTGCATGTTTCTGACCAAAGTGTCAGAAATAGACTACATGAGGGTGGCATGAGGGCCTGATGTCCTCTAGCAGGACCTGTGCTCACAGATGATTGACGCGTTCCCTTAATTGTTTTGAGCAGTGTATATATATTTTTGTAATTTTATTTACCACAAACAAGTCCCTTTACAGAATTGTAAAGGAGTGTGATGACAGTGATGCCCAGGGGTCAGCAGTTGCTAGTTTACCTGTGAGAAAAGGAAGGAGTTTTGCCAGGTCCTCTCCACTCCCACGGACAAAGCAATTTTGGATAGGTCTCTGATGGTATCCATTTGCATCTGCAACACAACAGAGAACAAAATTTCGTGAAGCATTGCAAACAATATCTTTTTTTCCCACTGATCTGAGTCAAGGAAACATACTACTTTGCCAGTTCAGGTACATAAAGGAATGAGAGTGTGCTGAAGTTGACATTCCGGCTAGAAAACATCAAAGGTCTTCACCATAACAAACTCGACTTGATAAATTGGTTTTATATTGTACATTCAAACTTTGCGGGTCAATATCTTTTTAAATGCAACACAAAGCGCAAAACTATTGTCATAATATTGTTCCTTTCACTGAAAAGAGTAAGTTACCTTGTAAATGTGTAAAAAGGCGAAGAACGTGGGCGCTGGTGACTGAGGGAACATGAAAAATTACTTAGTGAGTAAATTTATATTTAAAACGAAATATCTCTGCATCTGAACGACCTAGAGCCATCAAAGAAATTGCGATAGCTTTACTAAGAAGAATTCCACTAAGACAACTAAACTTATAATACAAAACGAATACAGCCTTGAACGCACAGCAGGTATCACATTGGTCTTTCATTGGGTGAAAGAGACAGATTTTGAAAATGTTGGAGAACACTTGCCTGGACAGAGGCTGGATGCCGTGTTCTGCATCCATCTGACTGATGGACTTGGACACAGGCTCCAGGTACATCTTTGATGAAGAGGGCCTGCAGTAGTGAGATGGAACATTTGGAAGGTCCAGGAAGAATGTTTTAAGGAAGTCCTGCTCTTCTGTCCTAACCCTCACTCTTTCAGTCTTCACAGGGCTTTTCCCTCTTCTTCCTACCCACTTCAAAAAGCACCACTGCTTTATGCCTAGGGTTGACAGGAGTATGCGTTGACAAACTTCTACTACCATCCACAACAAGGTTACAAAAAAAGGGATGCTGACCTCCTGGATTCGTCTGCTCTTGTCTGCTGTCACTTTACATTGCTCACTTACACCAAAGACTTCTTCTCTTTCCAGTCCAATCTCCCCCAGAAGTACTTAAAATTCTCCCCCCTCTTCCATTCTTCTACTTCTCTGCAATGCAGTTTAGTGGACTTTTGGCAGGCCGCAGACTGACATGGCATCCCCATTTGCCTTGCCTCCTTTAACATTGGCTATTGATTCTTCCTCACAATATAGGGTTGGTCCCTTTTCTGGAAGCTCACCTTCCAGGTTCCTGGAAGGTGAGGTAAGGTGTTCCTCTAGGCAAATCAGAAACAAATTCTGATAATACAGAGATTGCCACACTAACATTCTCATGTGAAGTCATTGTAAATTGCTTGTAATGGCGGGAATGGCAATCAGCCGACGTACGTTTATGTCGTCATCTTAGGAAAAACTTCCGCTGAACGCTGATTCGCTGACTGTCCTCCTGGATGGCGACAAACGCTGAATTGAGGGGTTCCATACTGATACTCACGCCAAAATCAAACTGGAACTCACAAGATCAGGATGGTATCACACAAAGCAACAAAAAAAAACGATACCAACGCAACACAAGCTTGAGTTTGTCTCATAATAATACAGTATTTTCCTCTTCTGTGCTACTCAAATGCACCTACAGTATGAGTTAAAATCACTAAATTAGCAGGCTCCTATACTGTGAGTGCTGGTGCTTTACATTCAGATAGGGGGGCTTTTCCAATCTTCTCCCTCGCCGATCAGTGCGGGGGCACATTCATTAGTGTTTCCCGTACACTCCTTATTGCCTCACTTTGACATATTGTGTGTGTGTGTGTGTGTGTGTGGGGGGGGGTTTCCTCGCCTCACTGCGTTAAATTATCTTGTGACATTATGCCCCATGGATCCTCCTACCGCCACCAGCTGCCATTGATCCTGCCTCTTGGAATTTCAGGCAGGAACTAATGGCTGAGCTGTAATCTCTTAGTGTCACATTGCACAGACACACTGGAGAACAAAAGTGAATCACACAGTGAATCACTGCGATGTGACTGATATCAGGCGAACAGCAGACATGGCATCCCCATAGTCGCAGCTCAGTGACATTGGGGATTCTCTGTTAACAATGTGACCCATCTGGGTGAATGCTTGGTGCAAGATATACAGTTTATCATGCACTGTAACAATGCTCCTACATGTAATGTTAGCCATTCAATGGTTTATGCCATATACAGTATATCTATCATGTACATCTTATCCATTCCCATGTAAACTTATGTGCCATTTGATGTGAAAATGACATGGCAAAATGACAAAAGCATGAAGCTGCAGTCCAAAGTAGAAGCCACCTCTTATTCTGGCCGCCCGTCTCTCTATGTGATAATATAAAACCTAATCAGATCACACGCCCAGTACAGCCCCTGCCTGTCAGGCCTGAATGCAGATCCATCCCTAAAGTAAGCACTAAAGTTAGAAAAGCCCTATCTGACGACCTTTATTTTGTGTTGCTCTCTCTCTCTCTCTCTCTCTCTCTCTCTCTGTATATATATATATATATAATTTTATTTTTATTTTTTCCACTGCAGGAACTTGGTGCACTTCCCAGGTGGTGCAAATGTTTACAGGAACGGCCCCCAATTTCTATTGTGGTGCTGGCTACAACGGTTAACTTTGCTCTTCGATCGAGACGTCAATTACGAGGACTACAAAATAATCACATATCTCTCCAGCGGCAGCACGCCAGCACCAACAATAGAATGTTAAACCAGAGATTTTCCAGATAACATTAGCAGTACCTCGAGTGGCAAAAAAGTATATTACTTCATAGCAGCTGTAATTACTTGATAAATGAATATAATGGCGCTTGATGTTGTCTTCCACTCTTACTCAATAGGCGCCGACCCCCCTCCAGCAGTAGGTACTTCTTTCAGCCCTGAAAACGGCCCCAAAAGAGTTCCTAAAAGGTTGGTTTCCGACCACTTTAAAACGGCCCGCAAGTTTCTGCAGTGGAAAAGCACCTATATAGACTGATCAGGGCCATTACTTAGGAGAATAGAATATTCCACATTATCTGACATACTAACGTGGGTTTAGAAGAAGGCGTTATGTGTCCATTGTATTCATTTGTCTTTGTTAAAGAGAGACCAATTAACACAGAAGGCATAAAATTAAATCTGATAGCCAGAAAGCAGTTCATAGTGGAAGTGCTAATTTTAGGACCTATGATGCACATTTTGAACTTATTTCATCAGTTCTGTAAGGTATGTTTATATAATGGCCCTCTCTATCATGTGAGCCTAAATAAATATCATAGTCATCTTGATTGCATAATCACTTCTGAGGAAGATGTGCTATAGGCTAAAGTCCTGAAATCTATATAACAGGCACCTTGCCCATTAGACACAAAAGAAGATAATTTGTTAAAAAATATACATGGCCACCAAGAGATAATGATAAATCAAAAAAGGGGCCCATCCTAACCCTAGTATGAAAAAAACTGGCTAAACTAATTCTTTAAGTTAATTTTAAAGTATTTTTGTTTTTATAGTATTTATATCATTTGAAACTCCATTTATTGGATATATTAAAATAAATTCTGTGTCTGTCACAGTGTACACGTCTTAGGAAACTTACGGAGAATGGAGAAGACAGCGTTCGCCTGCATCAAGAGGTATAAATTCAAAGACAAAAGTGCTCACGGATGACGAGGTAATACTGGCTTCTGTAGTGCATTAGTCATCAGAAAGAGAGTGTCATAGACTTGAAATACAGCACATTAGCTGTCTCTCAAGCAGCCGTGTCACAAAGACTACATCCTTGGTTAACTGTGGGGGCGAGCACTTTTATTTTCATCACCATTTCATTTGTAGCATTCTTAGACCTGTTAAATGGGTTGCTTTCTGTACAGAATTACCCCTCCTTGCGGGATGTCTGCCCTTTAATGGTCTTGTCTAAAGATGACATGAGCACATGTTGAGTGGAGGCTACTTTTTTAGCCACACAGGAAGGTATGTTCACTCAAAAGGAAACCAGGTCATTTAACTACCCCCCAACACACACACAAACACACACACACACACACACACACACACATTCCCTCCATCTTTATTCTCTGTGCCTGCAGAGTGTTCGTCTGATGGGAACTATATTTATTAAAGATTCTGCTTCAAACCGTGGTACCACACCAGTGCTGTGTGTGATGGAGAGGGGGCGGCAGGAGAGGAGCGGGGTGGCATGTGTGACGTGTGCCTCTAGTGTGAGCATATGGGTGTAGGCAGAGTTTTTGCATGTTTGTGTGATTGTGTGTGTGTGCGTGTGTGTGTTGGGGGGTAGTTAAATGACCTGGTTTCAAAGTAACAGCTAGTGCCCCCCCACCACGCATCGCTGTTTCTGCTCCTGTGCAGATGTCATCCTCTGCACAGTACACAGTCTGATCAAGATTCCCCAGTGTCTGTATGTCTCTCCTGTGCCTTTGTGACCTTCTGTGCAGATGATGCATCCTTCCAGCATGTTCTCTTAAAGAGGCCTTTATGTAGTGAAATGTGTATTGTGCCTGCTCGCACGCTTCTGTACCCTAATGTAACGCTAAAGTAACTGGTCAAATCTTTTGGGATGGGCTGGAGTGGCATGTTTTGCTTCAAGTAGCCTACAGTGCGATATTTGAGTTGAAGATTGGCCTTTTTACATGCATTATAAATGGACCAACTGACAGTATCACAATAGACAATGTAAAGAGACACCAAATATTATAGTCTCCTGAACCTCTGAATTCCTTGAAACCTGAACCTCTAGCAAAACCATGTTAGCATCAGCTACAGTACAAATACAGACAATACCTTTTTATATGTACTTTCCCCATGAAAAATGAAAGAAATACAGCACGTGGATCCAATCATTCGCCACTGTGCAGTGCTTTGGGGTGAAAAAAAAAGCTTCTTATATCTTCTATGTATGGATATTCTAAGGGGATCTCTTTTAAGAACCCATTAGCAGCAACAGAGAAAGGAAGCAATGCATGTTCTCGACAGGACACCAGAGTGTATTTTTACAGGAGTGTTTGCTTTATGATTATGTTCTGTTATTCACAGTACCTTGTTGTGAAGTTTACTTAACTCATTCGGTTAGATGATTTAGGTGTAACTTTCTTATTAAAAGGTGTAAAAAGTGTTAAAAATAGCATTTTCTAATAAATAATCCTGGAGTTGGTGAAATACCATGCGAAATGTGAGCAAACCAAATGCTTTAATGTTCATACTTTCACAGCCATTACTCTATGGCTTTCTACCCAACATGAATTCAAACAAATCCTTTATCCCGATGCCCTACTTACCTAATCCTCTCATTTGTCCACATATTCACTCCTTGATTGAGCGGGCTGGATGTTAGCGGGCGTGGCGCACATGTTGCTCACTTATCCTGCAGTGAGGTGAAGGCTGAAGCACCTGCGCCCCCTTCAGCGGTAGCACAGCTGAGCGCCGCCGCCAAGCGCTTCACAGATGTGCTCCGGTTGTCCGTGGAGATTTCCCTTCTGCAAACAAAGCGCCCCCATTCCACCACCCCCCCTCTCTCTCTCTCTCTCTCTCTCTCTCTCTCTGATCCATCTCAGCCTCGCTCTCCCCCACAATCTCGCACGAATGAACACGCCACATGTGTGTTTCTCCCACTCGCTGCCATCACAGTCCCAGAGATATCAGTCTAGAGCAGGAGAGATACTATACATTCATGTACATACACAGACACAGACAAAGACACAGACGCGCCGCCATTGGACAGACAGAGGCTGCTTCCTGGCCAGCGATAGAGAGAGGGATAAACTGAGAGGGAAGACAGAGTGAACTGCACTGAAACACACACCAGGCTAAAGGTAAAGGATCCATATTCATTTGGCTGACAGTTTGTTATGTAACTGAAGTGGAGTGGTTTGTCCACCGGCGGCGAAAGGAGGCAGATTAGTGTCTTAAGCTTCGAAACGGGAGCCGATTGTTCAGTCAGGGGAAGGAAGAAATCATTAATGTACTGAGTTGTGTGTGTGTGTGTGTGTGTGTGTGTGTGTGTGAGTGGTTGGTAAGGAGTGCGGCACCGTATTAATGCAAGCCATTGCGCCATGGCTTGTCGAGTGCGTTCTCCCGTTATTTGATGGGTCTTACTGGAGGATTTGTGCCTTTGTACCTGTGCCTACATGCAATTGCTTATTCATGCACGCATTGAGGAATGTTTCGAAATCAATGCACCCTCCCGCCGCAGCCTTGCTGCTGATAGCTCTGATGGGTTTTCAGGCCAGCAAATGTCACCCGTCCGAGGTGTCAAAGAAGGAGAGATGCTTACATGACACCCTTGAGTTCTGTTCACACAAAACCCTCTCTCTCTCTCTCTCTCTCTCTCTCTCTCTCTCTCTCTCTCTCTCTCTCTCTCTCTCACTCTCTCTCTCTCTATATAACAGAATCTCTCTCAACTAACGACCCACGCTGTGTATTTGATACATAGACAAACCA
>JAOEHI010001507.1:0-41137 GCA_025447815.1 Percopsis transmontana
CATACAATACAATTTAAAATACAAAAAATTACATCAAATAAAAATTTAAATCAATAGTCATTATTTTTTTAATGCCCCCCCCCCCCCCCCATGACATTTATCCTGTTTCAACACAAATATTTAGAAAACAATATATACTTGCTAGTATTAAGGTGCACATTTCATAAGCACCGTTCAGGGAAGGGCCGAAACACAGTGTAGATGTGCAGATAATAAAAGTGTGTTATAAGTTATATATATTATATATTAAGTTATAACCAAGTTAAGTACCTAGTACCTACATTTGCCCTCCGGGATTAGCAAGGTCTTAATAAAGAAGCATATTGAGCTGCAAAACTGCTTTTCTATATTTGTGACCACTAGATGGCAGGCTTGTTCCATCCTATGGAGACAATTAATTTCGCAGGGGCCTCCACTGTGTCACAATCCCAGTGCACCACAAGGCTCTTTATGAATGTTTAATGGGACACAAGTGAGGGAAAAGACTATCAATATTCAGAGCATTTCAGCAATAAAACTTCAGCACAGCGTCGAGGAACGCCTAGAATAATAAGTTAAACACACACGAAATGATGGTCGGTCCGCTCGCTTAGGCAAACAAACACGTTTACCGTAAGGATCTGGGTGAGGATTCATTCGGATGATTTGCCAGTGTGTTGGTTTGGTTAACACATGCACAAACACACCTTCAAGCACTCACAGGTTTATGTGTAAAGCAGTACATATTGGACATCCTCAAAAACAAACACGCATCCACACATAAATGCGAAAGGCGTGGGCATTTAAAACACGCTCACACACACACACACACACACTCACCCAGTCAACATTCTGCCATTGCAAATGCAGTAAGCCACAGCGATGACAACATTGATCAAAACGGGGAATCAAAGATGGGCCCCACTGATTGTTCTGGAGGTGATAAAGCAGCTTCTATCCCTGCCCTTTATTTAATAACATCACTGCCCCCCCCCCCCCTCTCTCTTGGCCACAGTCCCAGAATTCGGCAGGGGTGGCAAAAGTCCGCCCCCAGTGACCTCACGATCCTTCATCGCTTTCTTTTCCCCACATTCAAACATCGCTGAGCACACGGGCAAGGAAACTAAATATCACCAGGGGATCCATTTTGGGTCCTACACCACTGCTACTAATGGGTCCTACAAGACAGATGTACTGTGTAGCCAGCTATGGCGGACTTGTGCGAAAAAGTAATGTTCACAGGTCAAAGTGCCTCCAGAAACCTGCATCTCCTCAGTCAAGCCTCTTGGAGATACAGTAGCTCATGAAGCAACCAAGCATACTGCTGTAGTTCCTGTGCCTCATAAATAGGATACGCTTTCTCCTTGAAGGAATCCGTATTTTAAAAAAAACATTCAATTGGTGGACACATGGCCAGTCTGGCGGCTGGAGAGCTGCTCTCTGTCAGACAGACTGAAGGGGAAAATAAGATCAATTACCAAGACGTTTTCTCAGGCGCAGGTGAAGACCACATGCCTTGGATTAGGAGACAACACATGCTGAAGGATTCGAAACGTTTTCTTGAAGGATACTATATCTATCGCTTTTCCTATCCATCTATCATCTTATCAGAGAGAGAGCAGCCTGGGTTAGAATTTATAAAAGTTGTTCAGCTACACCAAATAAACCATTATTTGATGTTAGATTTAAAAAAAAACATTAAAGTTTAACACAATAATTGCAACTACAAAAGAAATACTAACATTTGATTTTCTGTTTTAAATTGTGCTAAATACTTCTAGAACTAAATTCACAATACCAGAGACATTCACACAATGGAGCACATAAAGCTCATCTCTTGCCCACACACACAAATCCTCTCTTCTCGGAACTCATTTTCTTTTTTTTTAGAGACTAATTTTTATTATTTTGCAGCTGAATATGTGAAGTTATTTAACTTTCTTACACAGTAAGTTAAAATGCAAATTGATTTAAATATCCCTCTGAACAATGGTATGAAAATTAACAACAATGCAAGTGTGAACTCAGGTCAAACATGGCTTCGGGCAGTTTTGGTCCTTTCAAAACTTCACCTAGAGACCAGAACTATCAGTGTTCCAATCAGATTCAACCCGGACACCATTTAATTTGATTGGCAGACACATACCTTTGGTGACATCCAGTAACACCTACGGCTAGGTTTGTTCATATAAGAGACACGTTTGAGCGAATAGCAGGCAGACTGCTTTACATGATGCTTGCAGATGTTGAAATACCCTGACTAGACCAGAATGGAGGGTAATTCAATTCCTATGATACCGTCTGCCTGCTGAACCAATCCAGGATTAAATGTTCAGGCACGTGTCCATTAAATATCGCACCTGCCCTGCTGTCCTTTATTTGGCCTCGGCAACACAGGCCTTCCATACTGTACATTTACATTTACATTTACAGCATTTGGCAGCCGCTTTTATCCAAAGCGACTTACAATTAGTACATTTGTCAACAGATGAACTGGTTAACCACCAGTTTTTGCAAGCAGACTGTAAGTGTCTACACTTCACTGATGTCAGTAAGGCATATGAAGGGACTAGTCCAGGATGTGTATGTTGGTGAATCTGTCTGTGTGTGTTTGTAGGGATGCCATTTGTTACCTTCAGCCTGTGCGGAGACCCTTCCATGGAAGACAGAAAGGGACAGTAGAAAGATCCACACAGAGGCGTGTCCCATACTGCTCTTCTTCCTCCTCCTCCTCCTTCCTCCTCCTGGTTCCAAGCTTCACAGATCTCCTCCTCTGTGCCACCACACCTTCATCAATCCAAGCTTGTCGTCTCTTATCTTAAAGTAAACACGAGCAAACAGTTTAGGTGTTTAAGTTTTTAAAGAAGAATGTTTTTATTATTATATTTAATATAAATATTTTTACATCAGTGGTTCTTAACGTTTTCTGACCCATGGGGGGGGGGGGGGGAGTGTTTATCCTGACCTACTTTAAACAGCTAAGAAAGCAGTATATCACCTTGACCGGACACACTAGAGTAACTTTGCTCAAACACACACACACACATATATTCATGCACACGTTCACCAAATTAATGTTACCGTGGTAACAGCCATGACCTCAAGAAAGTTCACTAAAGGGTTTTGCCATATTTGGCTAACACAGAAAAATGCGCGGTACTCTAGCTGGTAAACGGTGCCTTCGCATTGCTGAGCCCAGTGGTGTCAAATCACATGCCGATTGTCCTTCCAACTAGTCACTGAATCAGCTAATTTCACTGGTTGAATGAAGCCTTATCAGCTAGTGTGATGCTGGTTGCAATACAAATACGCACACACGCTCAAAGTCATCCCTGACACAACTGTTTTAACAAACCTGGGCTCAAAATGAAGTGAAAATATTAAGCTTTATTCTATTTAATCTGTACTGCATGCAAGATCAAAGCAACATGCTCTAGGTTAACCACTGGGTCACTAATCAGTGTTATAAGGGTTAATATCTGAGTCAAACATATGACTAATACACATAACAGTTTCCCTTTTGCGTTTGAACAGCATGTTAAACTGATAACAATTCCCTTCTGCACGGCCCATACAGGGTAGGCATAACAGCGGAAAGCTGTGCCATGATTGTGGAGGTGTAAAGGATGTTTAGCCCGGTCGACCGGCAGCCAAATCCCCACACCAGTGGACCTGTCCTGGGGAGAGGATTAACAAGCCCCCTGAGCCAGCCTCCCCCCCCCTCTCTCACTGCCCTGGAAGTCATACACTGTAAAGGTGATTATGTCCAGGCCGGGACAGCATGGCTAATCGTTTCCGGTGCGCTTGTTTTGTAGCGTGTCTGCATGGCGAGCGTGTGTGCGGCTATACGCTCCCGTGAGCTTGGCGTAAAAAGCCGTAGCACCATGGCAAATCGGCAGTAACAGACACCATGTGTGTCCAATTTGACTTTCCATCTGCCCACTGCTGTGTGTGTTTGTGTGCGTGTGTGCGTGTGTGCGTGTGTGTGTGTGTGATGTCTCTGGGTATTTGCACCTCATGTTTGTCCAGGACAGTGGAACTCCGGAGCGAATTCACGGCAAAAGGCACAGCGTGGCACAGACGGTTATCTCGTAGCCCCATAGAGATAAACCTACATATTCCACTTTGATTATTGTTTGATGTAATGGACTACAATATTGTTTTTTTTTAATAAAAAAGGAGTGATAAAAGCAGGGCACAGGCAGGGGGTCTGCAAACAGCGACTAGCAAATTGTTCTTCTGTGAAATGACTTACATCGGTTTTTTTATGTACTTTTGTGTATTTGTTTACAGATTGGGAAAAATTGCTACAGTACATACTGCGGCCAGTAGCATTCCAATAACGGAGGAAATCATCTCCTTTTTTAGCAGAGGGGGAGAAAGGGAATGACTCACAAATAGTGATGGACAGAAAAAAGACAGGAGAAAATAAAAGTGTGAAAGCTAAAGCTTTCGACTGTGTATAATCCTTGAGTGTAGGCCATTCAGGCCTATTGAAGCTTTGCTGCTATGTAATCTTCCACTGAGAGATATTGTATATGTTGGGAAAGTGTGATCACAACGAATTTGTATTGTATTTACTTTATGTAGCTGTAAACCTTGTGTGTAGTTCTGTATATAGATGTTACGATTATGTTTATATCTAAAAAAATCACTATCATTTTGAAACTGAATATTTAAATACATATTGAATCATTTCAACGGCAGCAATAACACTGCATCTGCTACAGGATCCCTCAGTGGCAAATTATTTTCTTATTGAAAAGGAACCTTCACCAGTTTAAGTGCTAGCACATTTGAAATTAGCTTGCCCTCCCCTAGACCTCATCACTCGTGTGTGAAAACTCATAAGAATAACATCAAAGAGAGCTCTGAGATCATTCAAGCAACGCGCAGAAAAAATAAAACGATGGATGGAAATAAGAAAATATTTCTTTTAACTAGATGAATCAAAGCCACATGATGTCAATACATATTTTTCACCAAACCATTCCTCTACCAAAAACCACTCTACAAAAGCAGGTCTGACTTTGACTGAGGGCCGACTCCTTTACAACCTCTGCAGATGGATGCAAGATCTGGCAGTGTTCTGCTCAGAGTAACCCCCGCCAAAAATACTCCAATCATCAACTCGCATACCAATGCACCTGAGATCTGTCTCTGCACGTATAACCAAAGACGACTGTACAATAGACAGCCTTTAATGTATCTCCCTTGTACAGTAATAGTCTCCATGTCATTTATGTTCCCTGATTAAAAAACTGATTTTAAAATACATTCCAATAGAGGGGATACAAAACAACAGCATTTCATGATGGCAAAGCTATCATAATGTTTAAAATAATGTATTCATGCATGTTCAGTCAGGTTTCAGGGAGCAAGGCTTTTTAACCATGGATTTATCCCAGATTAGCCAGTTACTAGTGGTTAGTCTATACAATGATAATCTATACATCCCTTCTGAAATATGACCTGAGGCTGTACTAATTCCACATGGCCATCGGTTTATTGACTAGAAGACACGCCATTGAAGAAAACCTGTCCTTTAGAGCAACTGGGGAAGTCTATGAAGCTGAAATCAGGGCTATGGAAGGTTTACCTCTTTCCCTGCATGCAGCCAAGCCTTGAGCAGCGTGTCTGCCGCTGTGAAAAGGAGGCAGAACTTCAGACAATATGCTCACATCAAGCGGTTGAACCGCGCCATCTATCGCCCGCTGAAACCCCACATTGTCTAGCGCATTCCACCTTGGAGAAAGTGTGTATTACTGTGTGTGTTTCTTTATCAATGTCTTGGGAGGACACCTCTCGCAACCTCGCTCCCACTCGTGTTCTCCCTTCAAACACACAGAGGTACATCAGTAGAGACACACAGAGGCGTGCACGCCGTCACCGTGTGCCCTACAAGTCGAACTGCGTGTCAGCTATTTCTACATAATGGCATTTTCCACCTCAACACTTCACAGAATGGATTATCCCTGCAGGTGGAAAACACACACACACACACACACACAGAGACACACACACACACACACACTGCTACTGTATGAGTGCTCCCTCATTCATTATATTGGGCCATCATGCAATGCAATGCATAGGCCTACATAAACCCACTACAGAAGCTAACACACACTGTTACAATCAACTCATGCGTGCACACAATACACACACACACACACACACACACACACACACACACACACACACACACACACACACACACACACACACACACACAGGCCATAACGCCTCCAGTACAGCACATTGTTTTAATATTATTTCTCCATAGCAGACAACCAAAGTGGACAAGTCTATGCATGGTGAAACATCTATAATACTTTCCGCAACTCACATCCATTTCCACCCCAACGAGACACGTTTCCATTCATTGCAATCACACCGTGAATAGGACTACACCAGGCTACGTGGTAATGTGCCATTACTGAACATCCCTGCTTTCTTTTCTCCCCCGACTTAAAAGCATGACTGATGCTGTTTACACCAGCATGTGTTGAAGTTTTAAGCTTGGAAACAAGAACGCAAACACATAGAATGCTATTTCCTTCGGTGCCAGTTAAACTCCGTGAGCCCCTGCAGCGAGAGCTAGATTGAGCGGAACGACGCCCTCAAAGACCAGAAGTTTCATTTGGAGACTAATGGGTAGGAGAATTACCTCATCCCAGCTAGGAGGTGAACACAGCGGAGAGAGAGAGAGAGAGAGAGAGAGAGAGAGAGAGAGAGAGAGAGAGAGAGAGAGAGAGAGAGAGAGAGAGAGAGAGCAAACAGCATGTCTTAATATCAGACAAGTTACATCATTTACAGGGGGAGATTGCTGGGAGATAAGCAGCCCAAATAGAGTTTCATTATAACTCTATTGGCCCAACTCTTGACATTTAGGCTGGAATGAGGCTTTCCCAGCAAGCAAGGATCCTGCAGCTTCTCTACTAAAGCCCCAGAGTTAAGAGTTCACTGAAATATAACAAGGACTTCGAATACGGCCCTAACTCGGAATACCTTAAAGAAAAAAATCTCACATACCTTTATAGAGAAGTGAAATGTTATTATCTTGCAAATTCAAAGTTTCTTCAGGTTTAGCAGGTCGAGAGAGAGAGGGGATGAAAATGAAGCCCCTACCACCAACTCAAAATAAAGTTTTTATCCAAGTTAGGCACAAAAAAAGTCCCTTGTGTATATTGTATTCCTTCTGTGGCGGTTATCAAAGCACAGATTCCCTGGTTGTGTGTATGTGTGTGTGAGAATGAGTGAGAGAGAGAAAGAGACGAGGAGAGAGAGAGAGGAACAGTTTCTGGGGGAATGGAGGTGTAGGAACCAGTGAATGACAGACACACACTTTTTACATGGACCAAAAAGTTAGGAGGAGAGAGGGGGTGTGAATCTGCTGTAACCTGTTGGCTCTACTGTGGGCTCAGAGAGAGAGAGAGAGAGAGAGAGAGAGCGAGAGAGCGCGAGAGAGAGAGAGAGGAGGGGGTTAGTGAAAAGAGAGCAAGACAGAGAAATAATAATGAAGAAAGAAAGACAGAATAAAATTGAGAGAACATGGGGTTTGCAGGGAGCATTGGCTCTTCCAGAGATGCATAGCTACTGCACATATACAGTACATACGTACAGAACATAACCCTAACGCTAAGCTTTAGCAATTAGGAATAGGAATGGGTTGTTGCGCAAAAGATGTCTATTGAGTTATGGGTTTACTTTAGGCCCCTAATGACTAAAAAACGAAATATCATCAAACTTATTTTTATAGTTTTTAAAATGTAAAAGTTACACAGGTCATTTTAAACTGGAAATGATTTCTAAATTACGTTACACAATTAAACAGATAATCCGACATTTTGTCCCACTGTGTAATCGCCCCGATTTGCTACTGCAAACTGGCTTGCTTTTTTTTTTTTTAAACTGTGCGGGCGCTGAGATTTCAGGTGCGGGAAGGGGTTGCTCGCGTCCTCGTGTTTGAAACCAAAACAGCGTTGCTTCTCTAACGGCTGCAAAATAATCTCTTATTGCCCATGAACCTTGCGACAAATAATAGATGATAAAAAGAAACCCAAAGAAAGAAAGAAAGAAACCATAGTGAACTAAGACAATACTGAAAATATACATTGTATTCCCCACATACCTCTGCATATCCATGAATAAACCAAGCCTTTCTGTGGAGATAAAAGACTGATCAATCATGTTTTATGGGTCCTCAGGTCTGTCTTTTGTGTGTGTGCGTGTGTGTGTTGTATATAGTGAACCATGGGGTCAGCTTTAATGGCGGGTCCTAGGAATGTGGTTACCAACATAACAGGGTCTAGCCAGCTGTCAGTATTGCCACACTATAACTCAACACAAACCCTCTTCTCACAGGGGAATGATAGGATGTCAGAGATCCACACATGCCCACTCCAATATAAACTAAACATAGAACAGATCTTGTGTCCCTAGAGCTGTTAACGGGTTTCCAGAGCTTTTACCAGATTACTTACAGATGTCATGAAATACAGAAATTATGTCATTTTGTAATGACGTAATTGTAATTGTAATTGTAATTGTATTTTTGAAAGATCTACAAGGTCAGTACATATTCATACAACGTCAATACATTTGATTTTTTTATATAACACATTAAACTCGTAATGGGTCAAACAACAGCCGTATTCACTTTTATGTGGTTATGGCCTTGGCAGAAAAGGAGAATGTTATAGCGTGGCCATGGTACCACTGTTGGCAACCTTGGTTTTTTGGTAACTCTGTATTAGTCATACGACAATAGCATTGTTAGCAGGTAGTGCGAATCATCTTCACAAAGTCTGGGTTACCCAGCTTCCACTTAAAATGAATATCCAGTCCTGTGCTGTCAATTACTAGTAACTATTTACCAGTAAAAGGTATAGTTATAACTAGAACTATCTGACTAAAGTTATTTTCTGATTTATTCTCTTTCACGTGTGCCAAAACATCAGTTTTGCTGTTACATACTATAAAGTTTTTTTCATGTTTATTTTCTTGCCACTGAGATCTGGAGGTCAAGAGGGGTCAAGAGATTCAACAGAGAGCAGGACGGCTCGTAAATCTAGCCTGCTCTGCCTACACACTCATAGGTGTGTAATTGCAGGTGTGTGTGAGGTGTGTTATGGGCAGTTTGTGTGTGTTAGGCTATATCCACACAAGCACGTATAAATTTGAAACTTTTGGCCATTTTCCACCACTGAAAACAGAGCTTTTGAAAAACGCACTCCCAAGTGGATAAATCTGAAACCGGCTTTTTCATCGTCCTGTGTGAACAGCGATAACTTAGATTTTCAGAAATGCTGATGTCACATGCCAGATCACATGACAATTTATAAGCAGAGCAGAGGTTTGCTTCCATAAACAACAAAAGCAGAAATGGCACAAAATAAATGAGTACGGTCATAGGTTTAGCATCCTGAGCATGTGCAGTTCAGAGAGGTAGGTGTTTTCCTGTTTCTGTGTGGACACAGATATTTTAGAGGACGCTATGAAAACGCTGTAAAAGTGACGTTTTCGAATATGCAGTATCCGTGCTAGTGTGGATATAGCCTTAGAGAGACTCGAGAAAAGAGGGAGAAATCAAACGACAAAAAGCCGTATTATATGTACCATTTTGTGTCACTTGTTGCCTGCCAAGGAATATTTAACAGGAGACCTACAAATAGTACAACCAAATGGACACAAAAAACCAAACGTTTAATCAGCCATTGAGCACAATAAACGCTCCTTCGCAGAAAGGAAACGGCAACGTCCACGCCTAGCCGCATGAAACGATCTCTACTCCTCCACCACTGTAAACTTATTAAAACATCTATCATGCTTTCACTTTAGCTTTCCCAATTACAGCGCTCTCTCTCTCAATATATCACGTATGTGATTAGGAGTAAAAATGTGTTGTGGTCCTGCTGGTGTGGATGTTCAGGTGGGGAATATTAACCAGCCTTTTCTCAGCTAATTTGACTTCTTCTTCAAGTGGGCCTAAACCCCCCCCCCCCAAGCCACTAGCAGGGCTGGCGCAGAAGAAAGCTTTGATTACATTTGTGCTGTAGGCCAAGCACAAAACAATTATGTGCACATAAAAGAAAGAGGGAGGACAAACTAGCAAAAGGAGGGTATATTAGCAAAGCCAATCGGGACTTAAATGGGAAGGGAGTGTGGGAGTGTGTGTGTGTGTGTGTATGGGGAAATTTGGAGGGTAGAAACTGGCATGTGTACACAGGTAAATTGAGTGTGTGTAAGAAACAGAGTGAAAAAGGATCTTGCATGTGCACACAGGTTGAGTGTGCAGGAAACATTGAGCATGAAAAAGTTGTGCACGCAGATGTTTGTGTGTGTGTGTGTGTGTGTGTGTGTGTGTGTGTGTGTGTGTGTGTGTGTGGGTGCAGAGTCTGTCATTCATTAGGAATGCCATGGGCTGTGGAACTCCTCTGACACAGGCTCCTAAAAACGTCAGTGAAATCAGCGATAATTACAGCTCCGACCTACAAACGCTTCTTTCAAAGGGGCCCCTGGACACTGTGCCTCTTTTTATTTATTTTTTCTCTATGTTACTGAAACTTCTTATCCTCTCTCCTTTTTGACCCAAACTCCAAAGAAAGAGAAATACTACGCAGACATACTTTTTTGACAGTTTCCAGATTAAATAAAAGCCACACGAACGGCAAACACACATAAGGGCCCATGCAGGTCCACAATGAAGAAATGGCAAAAGGGAATATAATTGTCTATTAATATTCTGTTTGGAGAAACCTATTCACCATTCACTGCCTGCGGCAGCTTTTCAAGAAGTCAGTACTTCTAATTTGATGAAATACTGTATAGATTTAATGTAATACTGAAATCTTAATTTGCGCCAGTGCTTTTTGTGGATGACTGACTCCATCACAGAGGTTATGAATCAAACGTTTCTTTAGCCGTTGGTACTGTGGAAAGGCGCCCCGCTAATTTGTTCGATTTCGGCACTTTAATTATGTAAAGTTTACATTTTTAGTTGGAAATTGGAGGGGCATAATATCTTCTCGGTTTAATTGTTGCATTTCAGGGTGCGTGATTTGATGGATGTTACGATACATACATTGACGTCTCATTAACGACTCTTCAACTTTGACCTTAAATTTAGGGCAGTTTGCAATGAAAGATTGCTTGTAATATCCAGTGACAGTACAAGGTTTTATAATGTGATTTCATTTCAAGGAGTCACATTTTGGGCACAGTATTTTCATATACAGTGGTCACACGACGAATGACTTCGTATCTATTCACCACGAAATCCCTCATTTAAGTGCTTGTGCGCCGCCATGTTGGTCTCTTAACTTTGATAGTGAACATAGAGGATCTCCAGTTAGTCTGTGTCATGCGATGAGGCCAGTGTTGGCCAAAGCCTTGGTTTTCGGATGGGTGGATGGGTCGTCTTTCCTCGGGCCTGAGGTGAACACAATCCTGACTCCCACCCGTAAACCATGAGACGACTGGGTGTGGCGCCCACCGCTGGTAAATACTAACACAACACCACATGTATCACTTTGTCTCACACACACACACACACAGAGAGAGAGAGCCACTGGGGCCTGCCACGCAGTGCCAGTCTCTTGCAGAACTAGTTCATAACAAGCATCAGGGAAACAACAGGCGTCCCAGCGTGAGGTGCAGTCTGCTGGGACAAGGAGGAAGCGGAGCAGAGGATTGAGTTGCTGCGTCGCTGAGTCGTGGTGGTAAGCCTGCCTGAAGACCACGTAGACGCGAGAGGACGTCAGAGCACTGAAGAACAACACTGTGTGTGTGTGTGTGTGTGGTGTCTGGTGCACTGCCGCGATGCAATTAAAAGCCCACGCAGTCCCGCAGTTTAATTCACACCTTAAAAGCTTATTCCATATTGCTGTCATTGCTGCAGTACAACAGCTTACCAATCATTAGTGACACAGAGATATGGAAGATACAGTATAAGATAGCATAAGAAGCTATGATAAACTGGTTGAAAAGATAAAAGATAAAAACTTACAATGGGACTTTCAGATGCTCCAGTAATAGTACAGAAAAATATATATGTTTTAAGAACAAGTATAAAAAAAGGATTTCACTATTCCTAAGTGTCGAGCAATATGTAGCCTGGTTAGAATAATGATTTATGCGCAGATTGTGCGCCGATAAAAAGCCCATATTGTTCAGATAAAGTGGCTGTACATTATGAATCTATATCGTGCCGAGATTACTGAGGGATTATACGGTAATGTAGTTTCACGACACTGGAGGTGATAGCAGTGACGGACTTTACGATGTTCTCGGAGCGAGATCTGACAAAGACTGATAGCTTTATCTCTGATCTGAGGGGACATTAATTACATTGTGTCTAAGGAGCAAGATAACCTCTGCAGGGCTCAAATGAAAACAGATGTCCACGCTCCAACCTTTAGGCCTCCTGAAGACCACAAAATGACAGGACAACAGTGGTTGTGTGCGTATGTGAGAGTAGAAAAAGAAACTTTTACCATCAACCACCACTGAAGAAGAGGAATGCTTTACTTTCCTCGTCAGTGTGGCAGAAACACACAGTTTAACAAAGTCGTGCCACCGTTAATCATTTCTGAGAAATACACCAAAGGGATCAGAAGTGATGGACGCGGAAATTGTGAGTGTGTATATGTTGTGCGTTACAGACAAATCAGCATACTTGGCCTTCGGTTGCTTTGCCTGATCTGTCAGGCAAACTCGCTGTGGACTGCACACGCCTGCCCTTTTGGCACTCCACCTCATTTGGCTTCTAAACACAAACAGCTCAGAGGTTCTGCTACTGAATTATAAACCCAGCTGTTTAACTAATAATCGATGCTTGCTGAAAGCCAGGTATGATAATTTGATTGCAACTACATAACCACAACCAGACACAATTGAGAGCTTTTACAGTGTAAACGTGTTGTGTATTATTAGTGTTTTTATACAGTATGAAACAAAAGACAAAAACAAGTCAGAAATTTGGGGTTCTGGGGGGGTGCTATAACACACAGTTGAGGAGTGTACCTCAAACTGGTTAGAACGTCCATTGACTGTTCCATTGGGATATTCGCTTCCAAGGCAAAAATTCACTACATATCTCCAGACCTAAGAACAAAGACAGCTGGGTTTTACATTTTACACACAGACCTGATTTGATATAGGTTTTATGCTTCTAGGTTTTCCCTCCTACTGTACATCTGAATATAATCCTAATCTAGTGAGCAGGACTAGTCCCAGACTGAGCTAAAACACCACACTTGTTCTGCATTAACAGTTGGCACATGTGAACCCCACGTTCCCCTGACCAATGAGCTCATATCATGGCTGGGATTCCAACATTAGTGTTTGAAGTGGAATAGGTCAACGTGTAATAATTACTAACTTATCCCGTTATCGCTGGTTTGCCCGCGTACGCCTCCTTAATATTGTAATGTTCAAAATAGTCAACATAGGGGGATGAAGTGGGATGTGAAGTGAAGACATTCGGTTAGAAAAAAAATACCTGTCCATCCGTAAGCCTGTGAACTCAGTGGAATGTGTCATCTGCTACAGTACAATATCAAACAATGGCCAGGGCTAGGAGACACAGGGCTAGGAAACACACACACACACACACACACACACACACACACACAAGCAGAGGCAAGCCTTATGGGAGTAGGTCACTGGAGCTCGACAGCGAAACTCAATGGAATGGAAAAGTGCTAGGGGCAGTCTGGCGATACAAAGGCCTCCTCTTTGTGAGAATTATGTAAACGTATGACAGCTATGGCAAGCATACTGTTTAAATTTTGATGAATTACTATGGCTGCTAACACCCTGTAGCATCCCATTTAACAACCCACTGTAGCTAGCGACTACAGTACCTAGTAATGCACTAGCAGCCACCTAGCACACTATCGGAGAGTGTTGCTGGTATCACACGTCCCCTTTCCTTCAGAAAATTCCCAGTTCTAGTTAGAATAGAATCTATTCTATTCTAACACACTAATAACGACAAAATGGCATTTAACCATACTGTGTGTCTCTGTGTGTCTAGCAAACAAGACAGTATTATTTAAATGCCATGTCTATCTGGCTAGCTTGACTATGTGTTTTTTTTATTGTTGCCATTTCAAGTTTACGGTGTTGAAAATGAACACACACAAGGTCAAGATGCACACACACAACTTCATCAAAACCAGGACATGTGGGGAGGTAAGTGATTTTAAAGCCGGCGACACCGTTGGCAGCTCCCCTAACCTGTCTCCCTAATCCACCTCCCACTGCAATGGTCTCCCTGGACGTTAAAAGCCATCCCTCACGTTAGCGACCCTTGGAAATGTTCCTTTTTTTAGCTTTAATTTGATACGTGGGTGCGGATGGTAATCTGTGACAGAGTGTGAGGGCCTCCCCCCTCCTGAGGACGCTATGGAGAGGAGCTGTCCTATAAAGAATGGTGGATCGGCCAATTGCATGGGAAGTGGGCTGCGGGTTTAAAAGAAGGCAATATCTCCTGGGAAATAAGCGGTTGGGAAAGGCAGGTAGTAAAAGACAAAGCAGGAGATGTGGAGAGAGGACGAGAGGTGAGAATAATGAGAATAGCATGGAAAGGTGGGGGGAAAGTTGCATGGAAGCTCAACCCACAGACACGGGGGGCTATCGGCACATTGCTGGCGTGGTTGCACCCGATACTGCGAGTTTCGTGAGAAAGGAGTGGGAGATGAAGAAATTGAGTGATGGACACAAAGGTAGCAGAGGAATAGAAAGACAAATGAGGATAATATTTGCAACACGACACAGGAAACATGGGGAAGGAAATATGTTTGAAATGTATTTGTAAATGCAAGCAGGCCTACCATGATCCACAAATATTCCGCAATTCATGTTTTGCTATCCACAAACAGTTAGCATTTGAATAAGTCCTATGATGTCTATTTGTAAATATATCGTTTGTAATTTGTAAAAATACAAATACTACAGTATATGTGCTAATCTGCATGTTGAATATGCATTTGTGGATCAACATGCATTCATTCCTTCTTCCAATGACGTAATTTTGAGACATTCTTTTCGCTCTTTTGTGAAATTGCTCTAGATCCACAAATGTGCCCCCCCACTTTCGACAATCAGGTAGGCGGCAGTGTTCCATCAGCCAGTGAGCATGTCACACCGGGGTTATGTCCATACAGTATCCATGGGTTATGTCCCTACTGGTTAATAAGTTATCGAATCCTTCTTGAAGCAAACTTTAGCTTTTCAAAACCTATGCATAAGTCCTGCTTAAAGCCCTGCGGACAACCTTTGTTTTTGCAATGCAGGGACATGTTTTGTTTAAACTAAATCAAATTAGTCAGAAAAACCCAACTAAATGTACTTACAAGGGCATTTGAGTGTAGCCTATCAATGAAAGCAAATACGAGCTCTGGTTTTGTGTAGCCGAAAACATCAGTATGTTACATTTTTAGAACCTGACCAGGATAAGGTGCATGGAAATTCAAACTTTTGTATCGTTTGCATCGTCCTTCACTGCGCTGTACAACTCAAACCTGTCAGTAGTGGCTTTAAACCTACAATTTCCCCTGTACTATGTAGATCATTGCAACTGCCATTTATATCATTGTTATGCATTTGGTTGTGCGTGCAATCCTTGACAATCAACGCATTAATGCGAACACCCTTAAAACTCTACATGCTCTATGCACACCCACCAAAATGCAATCATACGCGCACACACAGACACTCTCTCTCTCTCCTGGCCTGCTCTGCTATAATTCTGGTCCCCCTGAGGCTGGCATTCCTGGTTTGCCAGCTGAGGTCAACCCACCCTGGAGGGGGCAGTGTTCGTACACCAAAGGCGGGTCTGGGCACGGTCGCCTTCCCCTTACTGTTTCACTGATACCGGCAGACTCCCCAAGGCTGGCCCACAGCCTGGAGGGACCAGCTGGAATAAGAGGAGGGGGGAATTCTCCCCCAGCCAATAGGGAGGCAGCTAACATTTGCGTTTGCCAGTTTAGCAGCATTTGTTAAAATGGAAATGCCAAAATCAGTCCGAACAGAGCATGTGCATGTTTGAGTGTGCGCCCACATGCACACATAAAAAGCAGCGAATCGTCTAGTATTTGTTTGTGAATCCACCCAGGAGGATGTCAGCGAATAACAAATGTTATACTTTCATCGCAATATTTCAATCAGGGAGGGGACAAAGAAGGAGAGCGGCACTACGCCTCCTTCCCAGAGTGCACCCCTTCCCAATGGAAGGTGCAAAAGGCTTCAGAAAGGTCGTGCCCCAGAGATGGCCTACCTGTAAGCATCCTTGAGCAAGATGCCTAACCCCTAGCTGCTCCATGTAATAGCACCATGTAATTGTAATCTGTATGAGACCACATCGGTTGTGTGTAGCCAGTGTGGTGCTATTGTTAGGGGACTTCCATGGCTAGAGCCCTGAAGCTGTCTGAAGGACTGTATCTTTTTAAATGCGCGGCTACTAGTGAGCTTCTTAGCATTCACAATGTATTGATTACTGCAATTACACACTGTTACGGTTCCATTATTCGCACTGCCTGTCTTTAATTACAGTAGAGAGTAATATGTACAGTAAGGGGAGATTGATATGAGAGACAGATAGAGAGAGAGTGCTAGGATAGATATAAAATTAAAGGGAGATTATACAGAACTAATTAAAACAGGAACTTTTTGTTTCACTGAGCTGACAGGGAGTGAATGTGGCAGGGTATTAATCTGACCACAGGGAACACAGCGAGGAGTCACTCTCGCTCTCACACACACACACAAATAGGGAGGCGCAATGCAGAAGTGCTGTTGCCATAGTTACAGACGATAGTGCCACATCATGCTGCAGAGTTAATGCAGAGGTGTGTGTGTGTGTGTGTGTGTGCTTGTGTGTATTACTTAAGCTTCATTATATCACCCACCACTCTGACCTTTTACAAAATCTACACACCCTAACGACAAGAATGAGGAGGGGGGTGGTGTGTCTAGACACTGCCGCTGGTAACAGCTTTGTATCTGCTTTAGCTCTGCCCCTGAAGTGGATTAACAGTTGGTGGGTGATGGCATTTAAAAAAAAAAAAACACCACGCAATTTAAGGCGAAGGCTTAAATTATTTCCTTTACTGTAGCTGTGGGTATGAGTTTTTTAACAGCTAGTTATATAACCTGGTAAAACACACAGGGCCGCCAGCCTGTGTGGCATATTACTATATTTTGTGTGTTAGTGTCCAGAAAGAGGGAAAAAAAGTGGTGGAAAGTGGAAAAAAAAAGTGTAGCAAAACGTATATACAGTAATCAAGTTTACGACAAATTCAAACCACATGAAGCCCGTCTATTTACATAGTTCCTCAGTACATAATAGTTCCCTCAGTACATAATAGTTCAGTTATTGTGTTTTCATTGCTTTGAAAGGATGGAGTTATTTGTGTATGTGTCAAGGACGCATGGGTTTTTCAAGCCTGAAATGAGCAGGTGTGAGACAGCTCTGTGTGGACATTGTACGTGCGAGGTGTACCTTTTACAGCTATTCCTGTAAAACATCTCTGGACCTTCACAGACCATTTTACATCCACGCCCCCGTAACCCTCTCTCCTCTCTTTTACACAAGACATTTTTAAGGGATAATTTTTATTGTGTGAGGACTAGCTATAACTGCTGAGCCATAACTAATAACAAATTATTGTGGCTGTAAAAGAGAGAGAGAGAAAGAGAGAGAGAGAGGAATAGGGCTTTGAACCTTAAAGCACGTCAATAAAAACATTGACTTACAGAGTGTATCAAGTTTGAATATTAATCCAACAAAATACTCACAACTAAATAATAGGTATGTTATTTCACATTATTTAAGTTATCAGTTATCAATTATGAATAACAGTCTGAGTAACCTAATTTTAATTTAGACTTTTTTGTTGTTATACAAAACGGACATATGGATATTTGGACTGAAACAAGGGCCCAACAGGGTGGGGATTTGAACTTGGGTCAGCAGGAGAGCTAAACCAGTGCTGGCATGGAGAGGCTGTTGGCTTGTAACACTGTTTGGCACTGCCAGTGTGCACTTTGGTTAGATTGAGTAGAGTTTGAGCCAAAATCAAAACTAGGACCGAGCGGCTCATTTTGCGTGTGTTTTCACATATAGAGAATGTACAGCCACTGTTAAAAACCGGTCAGATCCAGTGTTAAAATGGCGGAGTTTAGCATCACCGGTTTACAATAGACATACTTTATGTCTGGGAGAAATTATTTCCTTCCTGGATCACTCCACTGGATTTCATTGCTTTGGATACATGATAATGTTAATCTGCATACCACCACTATAATAAAAGTTGTTTACCCTGGGGCACAACATTTCTTCCCCTCACTAAGAAAATGTGACAGATTTTTCTCTGGTGAACAGAAACGCTGTCTTTTGGAAATATGTCTCGATGAAAGAGCACGACAGGTTTTTTCTTTCAGCAGCTTTGAAAGAAAAAAAGAAAAACAGTGAGGCAGACATCTGCTGTTTAAATATCCCCCCGCCCTCTATGACAGATAAACGTACAACTTTGTGTTGCACACACTGCAACTTTCAAACCGTGCAGAGTGTAATACAGAGGAACCATCATTAACTGCATCTGTTAACATATGTAGAGAAGGATTTAGCAACCAGCAGACATGGGTAAGACAGCGCATCTGGTTACCCGTTTTGTATCTTTGCCAGTCGGGCAATAAAGACATTAACCACCAGACAAACTGTACAAACGAGTAGGAAGGGTCTGTCTACCCTGGTCTGTAAGACAGATGGTAGATATGGTACAGTAAATATAGAAAGAAAAATAGAAAGACAAGATGCAAACCTTCCTCGTCATTTCGTCCATACTCCTTGCCAAGGCCTCATGCTTCTCCTAAAGACTTAAACTAAGCCAGAAATGTGCCCTTCACAAAGTTATACAACACAGATAGTTTTACTAATGCACAAGAAGATGCCGTGTTAGTGTGACATGGACAGAACAAAATGGCTGCCATGTAGGAACTCCGGGGCTAGAAAGACTCAAACTGTCGAAGAATTATGACAGGGCTGCAACATCTGCTATAGCCCCAACCAACAGTGATGGATGACCAGGTGCCATTTTGTGTGTGTGTGTGTTTAGGGGTGTATGGAGGTTGAAGTTTGACTGCATATACACACATTTACACTAACAAACAAACATTCATAGTATAACAAACATAGTATACACACATAGAATCCACAGTAAATGGGCCGCTATAATAACAGTCTAAGATTGTTATTATAGAGGCCCATTTACTGTCTGTCAGTGCCTAAATATACAATGCAGACATCTGCGACAGGTGACAATTTCACTTTATAATGAATCAACAATATGTAAAAATGCACACATATACACACACACAGGTGTGGGTGTCTACACACTCATAAGAACACACTGAAAATCTTGATTTGATGGCTGGCCATTTAATAGCTGTCAACATGAACCATGTCAACACGTTTCCAGCTGAATAATATCTCCATCAGAAGAGATATAAAGATTAATGATGAATTTATCATCCAGTGACAAGGCCATGCGACACATATAATATCACTATCCACTGTACATGCCAATGGCATGGAGAATACCATGGGATCGCTCAATAGTAGGAAATATAATTCCACTTAGCTTGGCTTTCAGGGGAATGCTGGGAATGCACTCTGTAATCATGAGTCTTGTATATTATAGAAACAGGGCGGAACTAATACTTGATATTTTGTTTGAATGAATAAAACCACCCGCATGCATAGAGCCATTTTTAAGTACACTTCCTCCTTTTTCGATTTTTCTCTCAGGAAACACATTTATGAGTGGTCCTGACCTGCTGTACATGTCATTACAATCAGCCTATTGTTCTCCCAAGCTCCGAAATCTGTCACTACTCTGAATAAATGTTGGGTTGAATATATACATTTAACTTCATAATGCATCATCCTGTTTTGTTTATGAATTGACAATTGACATTTTTATGAATGATAGCTGGATAATAGAGGCGGTAAGCCTAGCCTTATATGTCAGTATCCGGGAGTCAGCTGTGCTAAATCACTAGTCTCCTGTCCATGCATTCATTTACGAAAAGGCAGTATTGCTAATTTTACACAGGTTATTTAAGAGGATTTGTTCGTAAGAACTCGTGACAAAGCACTACGAAGCCATTAAGACAAAAATAAGAGAATATTTTTGCATGAGGTCAAAGTATTTGGCCCTTAGGTCCTAGTTCTGAATGTATGTGAAACTGTTGGAATATCTTCCAAGCGGCCGCAGATTACCAGCGAGTTGAATTGTCCCGACATCATGCACATTAGCACTTTGTCACCTACACACAAACAGCCCTCTAACAGTAACATAGTTTACCCCATGTTAAGTACAGAGTATGTGAAACTGTTGGAATATCTTCCAAGCGGCCGCAGATTACCAGCGAGTTGAATTGTCCCGACATCATGCACATTAGCACTTTGTCACCTACACACAAACAGCCCTCTAACAGTAACATAGTTTACCCCATGTTAAGTACAGACTGCGGGCGAAAGTGCGGCTTTAATTATACCGTAATTATTTTTATATGAGGCCATTCATGTCAGCGCTAATCACGCAGAGCCAATAAAGCGCGTGCCAAAGACACGGACATGTTGTGGCGTGAACACCACATCCTCGCCCGTGGTGTTGTGTGTGTCATCAGCGAGATCTCAGAGAAAGCGTGCGGCAATAGCTTGTCATCACAGAGCTAATGCGTGTTAGGGTTTTGTGACAAACCGCTATATGTGGTTTTGCGGTCGGCAAGAAACGTCCTTCCTGCTCCAGATAAAGTCTTATACGATGTTGTGTTTCTTTAATAGGGAGGTTCGGGGCCAAAACCGAACACACAGGAAATTAGTTGGGTTTGATAGACAATATCGCGATCTGTCGCTAAATTGCAATAAAACGTGTGATAGAAATTGAGATTACCAAATAGATTTTTTTTATCATGACTTCCCAGCTAGTTGATGGATTGTCAAAAACCTAATTTCTCTCTTGCTTCTCAGGGAGTGGGGGATGGGGTGGGGGGTTAGTGTGGCGAGCTGCTCGGGGCAGGTGTCTTGCGTCTTGCGGGGATGGGGGGCAGGACGGGCTTGGCGTCAGAACCAGGGCGGTGGGAAGAGGAGGACACCGATAGGTGGTCCGCGTCTGGGCGGGGGGTGGCAGAGGTCTGGCCCGACCCCGCGTCCGGGAGTTTCGCGGCGGATCCCGGTACCGGATCCACGCCGCCTCGTGGAGCAGCCGCCCCAGAGAGCGCCCCCGCCGAGCTGGGAACGGACAAGGCCGAACTGGCACAGGACTCACTTGAACTGGTAGGGGGAGGAAAGAGGGGAGAGACAGATTAGAGGATAGAGAGAAGGAGGGGCACACTGGTCCATGTGTGCGTGTTTATATGCATGAGAGTGGAGAGTAACAATCAAATATCCCAAACAAGACCATTTTGAGAACCCAGTAGAAACCAGAGAGGTAAAATGCAAAAGAATTCGATGCAACTGGTTAATATATGCATTATTTTTGTGATACCTTTCCATTTAAAAATTTTTAGCTGCAAACAGGACTTTTCATTTCTAATGAACAAGCCTTTTTTGTAACACTGTTGTAATGCAGTATTGGTCTATTTCTACACCATTCATAAATCTACAGACGTGTTGTACTGCCCGGTTCCCACCGGCAACCCTTAAAAGGCAACGACGGTTAAAGCTTTAAGCCTTTTAGTGTTATTTCATCATTCTCTGCCTTTCATTTGCCTATTTTATAAGAGCAAGTATTCCTTTACATCTAATAGTCAAGAAAATTCAACACTTTTATTAGTACCAAAGGTCTGTGTTAATTTTGTCCAAGTACATATTCTTATGTACTATATCCAATCACACTTTTAAGTCGGAAATCTCGTCGCTGGGATACAACCTAAACAAGCAGAGGTAAGGAATGCCAAAGATCTAGTGAAGGTATGTGCAGCAACATAGTAACAGGTATGCATGTGCAAACACACAAAGACACGCACAGTTGCGCAGACATGCGCACACATCTGAGGAATAGAACAGCCTGGAGCTTGAGGCTTCCTGTATTTCAGATAGAGGCACAAGTAAAGGCCTATCCCTGATAACACCTAGCCCAAAACTAGGTCTGCAAACATCCAGATTAATGTGTAACGGCTGAGCAACTCAACTTACTTTATAATAACCGCATATCCCTCCAAAGGCATTGATAAAAGGTATAGATTACCATCTAAATGTATATACATAGTATAAGGTACAACCTTAAACTATGAAGAGTGATATCTTGAAGTTACTACGAAGGTTCCATATTATTCAGAAGAGTTTAAATTGAAGTTAGATTTCCTTTGAGAAAAAGGTAATGCAATAACGTACGAGGGAATACAGCAATGGGTGTGTATATTATGGACCACTTGCACACATACGCACATAACAGTATACACTTGAAGCCCTTTTATTTCCTGTGTAAGTGACTGAATATAGGTTTACATGCCATTTGTGCATTAGGCCTGTTGTGAATGCACTGCTGGGAAAAAGGCAACAAAACAACTATGAATCTTAATTTTACAAGTCAGTGTGTGTGCGTGTGTTCAAGAGTGTATGTGTTCATCTAGGTTTGCCCCCAGATGGCTCAAAATTGTTAAAGGAGCTTAACGAAAAGAAGAGAGAACACTATAAAAGGAAAACATCTGTATATAATAGAAGTCCCACAGCTTTCATGCTATGTTTCAAAAAAGTAAATTCTATTTCTAAATATGAATTGGAGACACTATAGATAATACAGACCATTTTAAGCACTTATGGTAAAGTAGAATTCTGTCTTATGTCTCTGCTAAACCTCCTGGTCTAACATGTTGAATGTGCGGGTATGTATGTACTGTATGTACCTGGTCTCCTCGTAAGGGTAGGGTTTGTCTTTCACTGTGCGGGCAACAGGGTCTTGGCTCTGAGAGGGCAGGGATGCTGGGGCAGACCTAGGTTAGAAACAAATGAACCCAGTTAGGATTAACTATGAATCGGGGGGAAACTGTATAACTAATTCCCGCCCAACGTTTCGCTCATTTGATCGATTCATTAACAATTACTAGTTCATAGTTGTCCGCGTGAGCCCCTCTATGGGTCTGTCCACACCGTCGGTTGGGACATGAATAATTTGGACAGCTGCCACTTCAACCAGAAGGTCAAACAAAAGCCCAAATTGAGGCGTTCTGAACGCAGTTTCGAAAAAGGTACTCCCGACTGCAAGTCATTTAGCCTCGCTCTAAATAGCCACTCAAGCGAAGGCCTGGAGTGCCCCTGGAGTGCCGGCTACTGGGGCTGTGCACCTTTTGAAGAGGTGGCTGTAGGCCGCTGCACTCCTCCCTTCCAGAGCCCGCCTCACCAGCTGCTCCCGCCTCCCGATGGAAGCCAGCTCCTGGGGAGAGAAGGGAGGAGGAGAACCACGTATGTCTGGGGCCCGGTCCAAATGCTACAGTGTACATACTACTAAGCTAATAGTATGCTTTTTTTGAGGTCACTTTGTACAGCGTCTGTAACTAGATTTCAAGTTGTCATCCAATGCACACTACATGACCGAAACTGTCCCACAGTGCTTTGCGCCTTGTGCGTGTTTATATTATTTTCTAGTGAAAAATGGGAAAAAAAGTATGTTCCACATACTATTAATATGTATGTATATATATATGTATGTAGTATGTGATGTTTAGTATATATTTATGTACTGTAGGGCATCCTGTAGGACTTTTAGACAGGCAGCTGGGCTCTAGAAACGTGTTCGTTTTCTTGGTACTCACGGTGGAGGACTTCTGAGGGCTGAGAAAAGCGCAGACCTTGTGCCAGTAGTTCCTACAGGACGGGTCGGAGGGGTCCAGGGCTGGAGAGCTGCGGAGAGGGGTCGCCCTCCCTTCTGGACGGGGCTCAGGGGCTTAAGACACAGCACGGTCACACATGCATGTCCCGAAGACAGTGTCATATCTGAATGCGCTGGCATACCTCATATATCTTATTCAGAATAAGGCTAGTGAGATGTGTTAGAACAAGCATCTGCACACACACACACACACACACACACACCCACCGGCGGATGCCGTGGACGCTTGGACACTTAGCTCCCCGTCTCTCTGATGCTCCTCCAGTCCCAGGTACTCCATCACCACCTGCTTTAGGATCTTGTAGGCTTCTTCCTGGTCATCTACACACACACACACACACACACACACACACACACACACACACACACACATTCATTAAGATAATGTGCTAGGAAGCTTTCATCAGGCGGTGATAAACAGCCGTTTGGGTGCCAATGTGCCCCTAGTACATGTTGTAATAGCGGTGAGAGAAGCGGGTGAATTTATATGTGCCTACAGCGAGGCCCTCCAGGCCAGAAGGTGGAAGTAGAGAGACTCCCGTGACAACAGTGAATGCTTCCTTCACAAAAGCATAGACTGACAAAAATAAGTGAATGTTTGAAAGATTATACGATGACGATTTAATAACATCATAAAAATTTAAAAAAAAAGAGATTAAAGAAAAGTGCTTTGGCTTTGAATGAGCTATTTAGTGTTCAAGCACTGCATTAATCTCCAACTGAAAATGAAACATAAAAGTAACCGTAAATATAGTAAATATGCTCAGTGACAAAACCACAAGTCGTACCACAACATATGACGTGATCGTAGAAGCCCGGCTGCAGCCTGTTGGTGTTGGCGTAGAGCTCGATGCGCGACACCGCCGTGTCTATCTGGGCGCACGTGTAGAGGCCACGGCCGTTTAGCCTCCTGGTATACTGCTCCACCTGGGTGGGGATGAGCAGGATGTAGCGTGGCTCGAAGTAGGTGTTCTTCAGACTCAACACTCCCTGGGGGAAAGAGGTTGGCGGGAGACGGTTAGCATAACGGCGGTTGGGGTATACTGTTGTGGGAATACTGTGCATAACGGTGGGTTCCATCCCCAACAAAGCCTGGCCTACCTGTAAGCATCCTTGAGCAAGAAGTCTAACCCCTAGCTGCTCCTTAATACTTGTAATTGTACTCAATTGTACAAATGACCTAATTGTAATTGTAAATAATGTACAGTACATGGTACATGAGTCTCAAAAGCTAAGATGCAGCCCTTCATGGTTCTCAACTGTATATTAATTAGTTTTTGTCCGAAAATTGATTTTCACTGTCCTTTATTGACAATTTCCCCTGTACATTATGTTGTACTAATAATAAAATAGGTCAAATTATGAACAGAAAACTTGAACAAGAACCACTAAATAATTTGCACAGAAATAAGCTGAAGGAACCCCCGCCCACCCCCACCAGATACCGTATGTTAGAGAGCGGAAACGTATGTCTGTCTATCAGTCTATCTATGAAGTTCATCGGCTCCAGCAGTACCTCCATCTCCATATGTAGACAGCTGGCCAGGCCTTCCCGTGCCACGGCCTCGATGGCTTCTCTGGACAGGCCGTAGCTGTGACCCCCATACTCCATGGTCTGGATGAACTTACCCTGGGGAACACAGACAACAGAGGGACACTCCAAGCTATACCGTGCGTCCTCTCCCCATTTTATCGCGGCGGTATTCGCCATGTCACCACTGTTGTGAAAGGGAGAACGAGATGCTTCAAGTATGTATGCGACTGTGGCGTGTTCTGTCAGGATTAACGGCCTGAGTCCACGGCCCACCTGTGGGCTGTGAACCCTTGACCGCGGTGGTCTTGGGTTACGTCTCACACATGACCCCTGACCTCCGGTTTATCTTCTCCTGGGGCTCCTGCTGAGCTGTGCAATGGATCACACTTAACAAGCCAACAGGTTTGAACTCAGTTGGCTTCCCTAGTAAGTTTTAAGGAACGTATTTCATCATGGCTCTGTTAGTCACTAGATGAGGTAGTCGTAGTAGATAGTAATAGAGTTTTAAACATCATTATTACGTAATAGTGTGCATTTTGTTTCAATTGCTTTTGTCTTTGTGTTTCGATTTTAAAAGACAGCAAAGACCTGGTCAAATAACAATTTCAATGTTCATCAGATATCAGACATGACAGTTTAGAAGCAGCAGCCTAGATACTGTACATTACAGAAAAGCATTGGAAAACGCCCTCTTAACAACGTCACCCACACAATCATACAATCATACGAGAGGTGGTTCAGACGCTGTACTGTGGCCCCACACAGGGCAAATGGCCCCCGCGCACTGGCCGGGCCTGTGTTTGCTGCCCACTTAAACGCTGTGATAGGGCCTGGAGTCTTCTGATTGGGGGTTAATCTGGTACGTGAACAGCTACACAGAGTGGATACAAGAGGTTATGATCACATTGTTGCAGAACAGGACATCTTGGAGGGGGCAGCCAGACAAGGAGGAGAAAATGAGTGGAGGAGACTAATTGTAGATGCAGATGAGTGGGGGGCAAGTGAAAAGGAGCTGATGAACAGGGAGAGGAGGGGGGGGGGACACTTCTAGTAGTGGGGGAGGTGGGGGCAGGGGTTGCGGCCGGCAGACAGGAAAGTTAACCTGAGCCACTTCCAGACAAACGTCAGTGATCCCAGCATCAAAGCCCTGCGTCCGTAAATCACTCGCTGGCCTCTACTCGCCCATCCATCATCCCCACCACACGTTACGCAATAGCAGCTTGCAGAGAGGGACAGGCAGGAGGAGAAACCAAACCCGTCCCTGAGCTACTGTCAAAGACCTTTCTGTCTATTTCTGTCTTCGCTGTCCAGGCCCCGTTTTTCTAATTTAAACCCATTTTTACCTTAATATTAAAGTATCATTCAGAACAGAGAGATAATATATTTCCAGGGAATTTTTGGTTTACTAGGAATCAACTGATGAACAAATGGCTTAATGACCCACTGACATACCATGTAAATCATGTGCTGAAACTCTTCTTCGCTGACAAAATGGTAATCAATTTTATCCTCCTCTCCATAATAAGGCCCCCTGGTGGTGTGACAAGCTCTGTGGGGGAAGAAAAGAAATGAACATGTATCAATGAAATTGGGGAACAAGCACTTATGGTACGTACAGTCACACACACACGTGCATGCATACCTAAGTCTGGGCTCTTCATGCAGCACATATGATATGTGAGGACTGACTGTGAAATATTCTTCGGCTTGCCATCGCTAAAGAGAAGAGAGAGGCGGGCTACGAGACAGGCTACGAGACAGGCTAGCCCCCCTGCACTCAGTCCCGGGAATGTTCTAGACAGTTAGCAACACCAAGCAGCAGGTGAGAGCCAGGCATAGGTCTGCAGTGCCATATGTGAGTTTTCTTTCAGTTTATTGTAAACGGGTGTGGATCTATCTTTCATGTTCAATGAGGAAACACTACCGGTAATCATGTTTATATACATACAGTATACAGTACATTGACTTGCACACGTATAATAAAACAACTGTTTATGCGTGGCATCCTGCCATTTTACAAACAAACATTTACATTACATAACATAATAGCAGGTCCCATTGACATGTTTATCACATTGTAATATGTTATTGCATTACACAAACCCCAATAATAGTTTATTCTCTTATAGAGCTTAAATGTGAAGGGGGCACGGAACGGGAGAGATACTTACGCATAAGCAAAGTATTCATCGAATTCTCGGGAGAGCCTGTGGGCCAGCTCTCTCTTCCCACAGGCCTGGGGTCCGGTGAGAACCAGCATGGGATATGGAGAGTCCGTATTTGACAGTGTACTGCTTGGACACACAACACAGGCATCAGACATGACATCAGTCCCATACATTACCAGACACACATATGCACAAACATACGCTCACACACAATGGTGGCTTTACATGTATACTGTACGCAGGAATCTGTAAAGTGTGTTGTTGAGAGTTGAATGACTAGGGGGCGGTTTCTAGAACAGGGATTAAGCCTAGTTCTACACTATATTGGCATTTTAAACCAGATTAAGCCAGTGAAACTGAGTTTAGCAGACATGGTTTAAAGTATTGCTAGATTTTGCCTAGTCAGGGTTTAACTGGTCAGCTTTCCTGAAGAGAGATTAGTGCTACTCCAGCACCAAATGAACGACTAAATTAAACCTTCAAGAAGACAGGGAACTCCATATTAATGCTATGTGTCAATGGAGAGACATGGGTTGCATTCTCATATTTATTATTACACATGCACTGACTGAATAAAAAGAGTTATGCGACAGTTTCGGTCTAGTAATTTGAGGAATTCCTTGTGTGCTGATATTTTATGATAACAGCACTGGAATGCTTTGCTATAGTAAGTATAGTGTAAAATCATAGTATAGAAATAATTATTAATACATACCCAGTGATATACAGTAGCCTACAGTGAAATGGTTTTATTTGACCCAATAGAGGGCAGTATTAAACTATGATCACTGCTGTTGAACATACTCAGGCTAGAGTGATGTTACTTCAGTGTTTTTGCAGGTAGCTTGTGGTCACAAGTCATGAATGTAGCTCCTGTATCACTGGGGTGTTCAATAACATTTGGTCAATACACTCATATTTGACTGGCTGCACAATTAATAGAAACATGTAGGTAAATGTGTAGCCTATGATACACAAAATAGCTAGCTGGCTTGTGATCAAACGTTATGTGTTGCTTGGCAACACATTTTCTAACAAAATCCTGACGGAACTAATTTTGTTGGTGGGTTGAGCTGAATAAATGTTGTTGTTTCTAATTACTGTAACTACAAAAAATAGATGTGTTTATATAAGTGTTGTATAAAAGCAATCTTACACCAAGGTGGCCGATATCCGGAATTGAACCTGTGACCTTACAAATGCGAGTCAAACAACCACAGGACTAGGCTAAGGATGAGTGGTGGTCTAATGTCCTCTTGGTTGTGTTGTCACCAGCACTTCTCCTTTAGTTCTCTTGAGTTTTCTTTTGATAGTTAGTGATTGCTCGTCTTGACTAAACATATTTAGTCATATTCAGTGACATAACATTTCAGTTTACATTGTTTTGTCTGTTTGTACACCTGCTATTTCAGTTATTATTATTTTTGGTCACAGTGTGCAAATGCCACACGGTTCAACAGTGGACTCCATAGTTCAGAAGTAACAAAACCAAATTGTAACTGCGTTCCAGAAAATAAGATAAAATTATTTTATTGAGCCATAAAGGGAAATTCAGGTTTTTACAGCGGAAAAAATGGAAGAAAGAGCAAGATAATAAGATAACGACATATGGTAACAGATACAGTAGGCACAAAAACATTATTTGCAAATATACTGATACTCTACATCTGCAGAGGTTTCTGCTTTTCCATGAAGTTACCAGAAATAGAAATGACCAGATATAGATGTATATATAAGATGTATATATAAGACATGACTCAACTATCCCAGATTAAGATCTAGGTCTGTCCTAATTTAACCACTGTTCTGAAAACCGCCCCTACAGTAGACCTATACTGTTGTTTCCATTCTCAAATTCTTAAAGATGAAGGAGGGTATTAGGTGGTACAGTATTACTTGGTCCAGTAGGTTTAAAAAATAATCCCTTAAACCAGAGCAAAACATCCTTCACAGCATCATCAGTGGTTTTTACAGGCTAAAAGGGGCTATGGATTACGCCTTTAAGAAAGCTGTGGAACTGGGAATTGATTAAAGCTGCTGTATGTTATTTGCTGAGGATAGAGCTTTTAATACTGCTGCATTAACTCCATTATTGATTTTCTGTTTATATTATTATGGTCATCATAATAACACTGCACATAATAAAAATCATCACAGAAAAATATTGCTGTGTTATTTCACAGAGTATAGTTCATTATAACTAATCACTACAGTGATTATAGGAAAGCCTCCTATAATAAGCACCCATAGCTCCATTCCCTAGTAGTAGTTCTTAAAGGTTTTTCAGTTGTGTTGAAGGGACCTGAATAGGCTGGACTCATTTGGAAATCTGTCATGTTATTTATGTAAAAAGTATGAATCTTTCTTTGTGCACTAACCTATCGAAGAGGACCTGTGGTTGCATCAGCTGGTACATCATGTGGGTCATGTGGTCTTTCGCGGCCAACAACTCCAGAGGAGGGTCGTACTTATTCACTGAACACACCTGGGAATTAAGGTATGTATGTGGGGTCATGGGTCACCCCACAGAACATGTCTGAAGCTGTGATAATTCAATGTTACTTTGGACAAACTGAATTTGTTCGTATCCCAACCAAATTAAAACAATGCGCACTAGCCTGTATTTGTTTTCTCCCCCTCGGTCTAACTGCCAGCCAACAAGTTTCCTGACTGACTATGCGATATTTAGGAGTGATGTGTACAATATAAATATCAAGATGGCTGCCACCTAAAAAAAAGTGTCTATGGTGTTTGTTTCTGCTAGCTTGAACAAAATTAGCTTGTTCAAACATCATCCAATTAGCAGAAGCTCCGCCCAGCGCCGGGATAATGAAACATTCATTACTGATTTAACGAGGCAAAACATTTGTACTGTACCTTCTCCTCGGCGGTGACTTTCTGCTGGTCTAGTATGTTCACGTGCTGGAGAAGGAAGATGATTGACAGTCTGTAGTCCGGCTGCTCCTATAAACCATCGAAATATGGAATTCATCACATCTACTTCAGCGTGAAGACAAGCTTAGCTCACCAGAGCTTAAATTGCTTAAAGAAGAGGCCTGCTCCATTTTTAGGTTAGAATGAAGATGGATTACAGACAGCCGCTTCAGACGGCAGTATAAAGGCAGCAATCACAGAAACCCTCAGGGTTGCCAGGAGCGTACTGTAGAGGCTCTGATCGATGTGAAAGCTGGATGGATGTGCAATCAATATTATTAGTTCGGGGGGGGGGGGGTTGGTTTACCTGCACAGGGTTTCCCTGGAAATTCAGTTCCCCTAGCATTGAGAGTTCGTGGATATGCGTAGCCTCCTTCAGTTCACTGATCTGAAATCAGCCAAACGGGATCACAGTTTCAAGCAGTGGAATCGGCGCTGATCGAAACTGTATCGACGCTCAGTGCATCGTAAAGCTGATTTTATGCCCAAATTGAAGTCGGGTAAATATTTACTAAAGTATTTAGACAACTGAACATTAATACTGATACCAAGTTTTTCTTCAGGTGGATGGAGAGCAGTTGGTGGAGGTTCTGTAGGCCGGACAGGCTAGAGATCCGGTTCAGAGACAGGTCCATAACCTGCAGTCTGTTTAGAGTCTCCAAGCCTTCAATCTTCTCCAGCTGGTTCCCCCTCTGGACACAGAGTGGGTGGGGGGTGGGGGGGTGGACAAGATTGTCACAGGGACAAACACATATGCATGCACGCACACACACACACACACACACACACACACACACACACACACACACACACACAAACAGTAGTGGTGGTCTTCTATCGGCCCTCCCTTTGGAACCCGACAGAAGAGCGGAGCTGCTCCGCTCTAAAGCCTGACAGGTGAGGAGTGACAGGCCAACAGCTGTTGAGGTGCTAGCGCAGCACGCTAACCTGCTAGGGAAGCAGACCCTTGGCACCCCTCTCCTCCGAGGGTCCCCGGCCCTCTCGTTCACCCGACTAAGGTTATTATTCAGGCGCCTGGCTAGCCGCTACGAGCAGCTCTCTGCCAAGCGTACTGCCTGGCAGAGAGCTGCCGTGGGCTGGGGGGAGGTGACAGCAGGGTCGGCTCTGATGGGCTAGGAACGTGGCTGGCTGACAGTGGCATGCTGTTTGGGGGGGGCGGGGGGTTGGATTAGACTGATGGTATAGACAAGGTAAGTGTAAGTTTCAGGTGCGCTTGCTGAACTAGGCCCAACACGCAGGCAGCCGGTCACGAAGGGAACATGCAAATGGGGGCAGATAGAGGCTAAGTGATAACCGCTGACAATGAGAAAACTCATTGGAAAAAACACAGCTTTGCAATACACACACACACGCACGGAAAACACACAATTTAGGGGGAGAAGCTGAGCGAGACGGAGACAGACAGAAGCCTGCCACTGGACCATATGGTGCTCTTTAAAAAGGGGGCTGAAGTTTTGCTGAAGATAAAATAGAGCCATGAAAAGAGACATAAAAAAGAGAAAAAGATAATAAAGGAACTGACAAAGGGAAACGGATGGGTAGAAGGCATAATAAAAGTATAAGAAGCCCCTACACTACTGGCATGAACAGAAGCAGATCAGGTCCCACATAATAACACAAAGGAAATGGAAAAACAACAACAACAGTGACAACAACAAGTCTTCCATCTTAAAGAAATGGGGCTCATTTACGGAATTTTGAAAGTGCTGAAATTTTGCCAAAGCCTTGAAGCAACTTATGCTTTTTACATTAATTCTCTGAACCCCCTTGACTGTGAAAGAAAAGTTGCAAATGTATCGTTGTCCTATATGTTTTTAGTTTGTGCCATCGTGTTCCTGTTCAAATCTATGCTCATATTTATGTCAATGTCTTGTTATATTTGTGAAGCCCAAAGACATGAAAAAGACTTATTGAAAAAGACTTATTGGTTTGTTAATACTTTAAGCAGACTGTGTGTGTCTAATATTGTGGCTTAAATGAAGATCATCATATTATCTAAGTATAATTAAAGCAGAAATCCAGGTAAATCCAAAGGGTTCACAAAATTCTTCTTGGCACTCTACATTTATGTATTAACTGTATATATTTTTGCATGTACTCTGTGCTCAGAACAGATGTAGGAAAGGTGCCTTTTTTCAAACATGATACAATATACATGATTGCATCCAACAACCTACAAGGTCAAGGTGTTTGAGAGGCAGGTTGTCCAGACCGCTGATCTTGCCAATCTTGTTGTGGGCAAGGCTGAGATGGGTGAGAGCCCTGCACAACTGAAGACCACTAATATCACTGAAATTGTTGTCTGGAACCAGGGGGAACAAATTAAGTATAATAGACAGAAAGAGAAAATGTGAAATCTTTACAAATCTTGTACATAGTTAGGGCTTTTTTTTAAAAAGATAGAGGGAAGGGTTACAATTTGGCCAACTGTAACACAGAAGATTTTTTTTTAAAGTAAAGTAGTGGACATGTGTAAAAAAGTGAGGGACAAAGATGAATAGATTCTGTTTATCTGAGGATAATACTGCATTTAACATCCACAAGGATACAGTCCAGGTCCAGTTTACTGAGAGATGAATAGGCTGACAAATCCTTCATTTTTGTCATATGGTTGTTGGAGAAATTCACCTCCTGTAGAATGCAAGACATTAAAATAACCGTGGCACAAACACAGGTCCGCAAACCTACGTTTTCAAAAATTCACATTTAGCTTGAGGCTTTTTCTCTAACTAAACCCAACAGGATAGAACGATTTCTTTAAAAAGATATGGTTCACTGTCACCCAAGGACAGTTAATGCCTTGTAAGCATATTCAGAGGGACTACAGATGGGCTATGGAAATCTGGGTCTATCTAGAGGGAATAACTTTATATATAAAGTAAACCCCAGGTCACCAATCAAACGCTGACTTATCCTGTCAGTCCAAGGTCTCGTTTTTTACCTTAAGGTTCTTGAGTGGCTGGAATCCAAAATATTCAGGCAGTTCATTGTGGGAAGCATCCAAGACGACAAGGTGGGGCATGTGGCTCAAACAGGATAAATCTAGGAGTTTACAAATGTTAAGCGAGTTGAAAAACACATTCAAAGATTCTATAGTAATTTTCATTATACAGTACTTTTGAATATCGTTTTGACAGTAATATATAAAAATGCCCTATATTGCCCAGTATTTGTGTTGGTATATTATCTGAACATATGATGGCTTACCTTTAATTTTGTTGTTTCTCAGCTCAAGCTTTTGAAGATGGACATAATTGCATAAAATGGAGACATCCCTCAGATTCCGGCCCTAGGGCAAAGTAAAACAGAACCTTAGCTAAATTAAATCTCTCACAAAATTAAATTGAAAAAAAGGAATAGCCAGGCTTGAGTGCAATAAAATGCAACACAATTTGAAGGTAAACCGATTTGTCAAGGATTGTTTCATGTCAGGAAATCAGATAGTAAACATTATGCTTTACTTTGGACCATAATACAAAATGCAGTCATATGTGTGTGTCTTACAGGCAAAGAAAGAGATTGGTAGATGAGCTGTCCAGGGGAACATTGTCTTGGGTTGGACAAGCAATTTGACACCACATGTGCAGCTAAAACACCTTCCTTCTGTTGCCATACAGAAATAAAGATGAAGGGGAAAACAAGGTAAATGTATATGGAATGAGAAAAAAAGAAAGAAGAAAGAAAGGCATGCTCACAAAGTCTCGTTACACGGGGTTGATGAAGCACTATTTTAGCCTTTTCTGTATTATGGTGTTTAGGCAATAAGGCTGCTATTACTGTAAAACACATTTTAGAAAATTAGAAATAATCAGTCATCACTGAGAATGGAACCTTGGAGTGCTCCTTTATTTCAGCAGACCTCTTGAGCAAGGTTATTTGCTTTACCTGCACACAGAATATAAATGTTAGAGCTGCAATGTAAAATATATAAACAAACAGTAGCCCTGCGCAGAAGGTTTAAGCAACCATATGGTATGTTAATACTTAGGACCTTCCCTCAGTCTTGGCCCTTTCTCTATTCTCTTAAGTAGGCCTACTGATTTATTTACTTTTATAGCATTTATTCATCCTTTCTTTCGAATCCAAGCTGTATCCTAACGTTAAATGGCGAACATTGACAGATGATCGCTGGGGATTGAGCAAATGACGATTGTTTTAAATTTACCAGAGCTCATTAAAATAATGTCAATATTTACAAACAGCTGTAAATTAAAATAATTGATTAAACAAACGTTCAGATTCTTCTGTAATACACACTGGAATGAAATAGGCTATAGCGTTTGCTGAAATATACAGTTTATATAGCAGTTTAGTTTAGAAAGCCACCAGTGGCTTTCTAAACTAAACTGCCTTACGAAATACTTTTAACACTCCACGTATTTACCACGGAGGAATATCAGAATAAACATCTAATGCTTTGCTGGGGAACTTTCCATCAGTCTCTTCTTACCTCCATCGCCCTGTCTTCGTCCATGCAGGTAGAGGCGGTCCCTGTCAACGGAGCAGGTGTGTTTGGAGATGGTTGCTCCTCTAGGCTCCCTTGAGCTCCTGTCCCCAGGGGGGAAAGTGATGGCGACACGGGGGGGTTCCCCGTAACCTCTTCTTTCATAACGTTGCACTTTGCGTAGATGTGGAGAAAATCTGTATGTCTTATAAACGAACTAACGAACGACACACTTCCCTTAGCTAGCAATACACAGAAGCGTCGTTCCTGGTGCTGCTAGGATACAGCGCATTAATGTGAATTACAGGGGCTTGTGGGTATTGTAGTTGTCTGGAGGACTTGACTTGAGGACCCCTTAAAAGTGACAGAGTTTTGAAGTTACCCAGAGGTTTACCTCCAAAGGTATGACTAAAGGCATGTTTAATCAAACATCCAGTTTGTCAGTAAATTCTAATTACTAAATTTTAATTGATTAAATCAATGTGTGTCCATCACATTTACCTCCTGGATTATGAATTATACATGCGTAACAGGGCCTAATAAAACATACCAAGGGAAGTGCGCAAATGCCTTGAGATATAGAGCATCTTTTCTATATTTATTCTTCAGAGTCCAGTGTACTATTGTCCAGCTCTTGATGTTTTATAAAATATGGTGCAACATGCTGTGTGTAAAAGGAGCATGATGGTTTTGGATCAATCTGTCATGACAACATCGGATAGCTTTTGTTTTTGGACACAGGCTATACATTCAAATGTAAAATAACTGCCATCAATATACTGGACAAGGGCTGCCATACACAAAAGAAACAAAAGATTCAGGCAAGAGTGATATTTTTTTAAATTTATTTCAACATTAGTGTGTACAGCGGCAAATCATCCGTTCTTCAGCAGCTAAAGTCAAAGCATTCATCAAGATGGCAGTACACCGGTGGAAAACTTTGTCTTAAAACGTATACATTCGGCTTTGAAAAACAAAACATATCACACATATTTATGTGCAAAATAAACATTATAAAAAAAGCACAAATAGATGTCAGATGAGGAAAAGTAATAGTAAAAAAAAAGAAAAGAAAAGAAATGTAGCTTTAATTGGTAAATTAACCTAATAATAGCTACTGCCCTATACCAATCATATAACTTTTTAAGGGAGTAAGAGTATGCGTTTGTGAGTGAGAGAGAGACCGTGTCATCTGTGAACCTATATGAAAGTTTCTCAACTGTAACATTACAGAAGTAGCTGTGAAGTGAACAGCTGAAGGAGCAGATTTTAGACTTTTAACGTTTCAGAGCGGTAGGCTCAGTGCACTGGCGGCTGAGCGGCGGTTTCGCCATCGACCCCTGCCTCCGTGTCATTATGATCGATTGTTCCGCGGGCTTCCAGGGACCAGCGGTGGGTCCGCTGTATTGACAGGGCTCTCTTTCCTCTCTCCCCCTCTCGTTAAATACTTCTCTTCTGAGTTAATGAACTAAAAACACGGACGGGTTGCCAGGGAGAGGAATGATTTGTGACCGTCTGCGAGTGTGTGTTCAGTTTAGAGGATCTCAAATTAAAGTTTTCAGATGATGTAGTAGAGGGAGAAAGTGATTCTCAACTGCATCAATTTTAATTCAGAGCTTGTTTGAGGGATTTTATTCCTCACTACATTCAACACCACACGTGGCTTTTTCCGATGTGGTGCGTTGGTTCAGAAGTTCCACTTTTAGCTTGGTATGCTTGGAGAGACAACTGAAATGTTAGCGGCACGATGGCACAAAAAAGTATGACTCCATCGCAATGATCTTTGAGCTCTTCTTATAAAACATTAATGCCCAACTTTATACATGAGCCAGACAGCTTCACAGCACAAACCTAAAGATAGAACTGATAAACAGACTTTTTTTTTTTTTAACAGCCTTAGATACATGGGCCAAGTCGAAGCCGGGCAAATCTTTTGGGGACCGACCAAAATTGGCTGCAGACAGTAGATGTGGCCCCATTCAGACGGTCTAATCTGGCATCTGCTATTGCAGACACAGTCAATGGGCCCATGGGGCAGCCAGGAGATCAGAGATAGAGGGTGTAATTGAGAGCAGCAGTTTAGATCTAAGGGAAATTAGATGAGAAGGAGCCTAAATTTGGGCGCTTGTTCAAGACGAGCGCCTTTTTATCCGGAGTTATAGTCGGGGCGAGAGGGTGATTATTTGACTCGTATGTGTCTGTGTATGGTACGTGCATTTGTGTGCCCTCTAAAGAGAATTACCTGATGGTTATCCTGTGAAAATATATAAGCCGCAAAACAGTAAACAGCAATCTCACCTTTTACATTTAGAAGACCCATACTGCAGCGGACCTGTTTCAACAAGGATTCGAACTTTATTCACCTGTGTAATGCTATGATAGGTAGACAGCATTGGTTTAAATATTCAATTAGCATTCAACCCTTGGCGTCTTTAGGGGGCGCTCAATGGCAGTGTGGCACTCCAGTTCTGGAGGAAGATTTAACACTGCACTTTGATTACACTGGTAGGTTGTAGCTCATTGATCAATCTACAAGAAAATGAAAATATATAGAAAACAAAAATAAAAAATAGTGATAATAAGATGCAACTAAATCCTTTTCAGCAGTAACGAAATCACAGTCCTGACATCCCAGCCAATCATCTCTCAACCCCAGCTCCATCACACGGTGGTGATCTTCTTGTCCTTGGTGGCCTGTTTGATGGCCGCCTGCTCGCAGACGAGCTCCTTGAGCCGCTGCAGGCGGACGTTCTGGGCGCCCATGTCGCCCACGCCGGTCTGGCTGCGCTGCAGCAGCGACAGGGCGTTGATGTACTCCAGCTCCGTGTAGCGCACGCCCTGGTCAACCACCAGGTTCAGCAGCTCGTCCGCCGCGTTGTAGAGCATCTCGTAGTACTGCCTGGAGAGATGGGGGGGGGGGTTCAGTTCACTTTGCATTTCTCCCATGCACCAGCTGACAGAGAAACAACAGACTAACTACTTCCCCCACCGCTGATTCTCTTAGAAGGAGCTTCAAGGACCCCACTGGCGGGCGTGAGACCTCGAGAGGCAAAGCACGAGAGAGAGAGAGACAGAGAGACAGAGAGAGAGAGAGAGAGAGAGAGAGAGACAGCACAGATCCACAGTCTAGCAACCCGCTGAAAGAGTTTTATTGAAACAATTGCTGACAGAGTCAAAAGAGATAAGTGATGTGGGCAGAATTAATAGCTCTTTAACCAGGCTCCGAAACCACGGCGGGATGTTTGGGAAGCGGAGGACGAACCATGAAATGAATACTGATAAAAGGAAGGGCATAGAGAATGACAGCTCCGCTGAAGCAGGCTGCGCTGGAATGACGGACGCACAATGCCCAAAGGTCAGACACAAAGACACCAGGGATATGAAGACGAGCCGCGCGTCTGTGTATATATTCATGTACGCGACGTGTTTGTCATTTTTCCGAAAAGGCATAGATTGAGGCGTGTGCCAGTGAGCACATGATTTTAATACATATTATCAGCATCGCCTCACAGGTGCTGTAGCAATTCACACACAAAGCGCTGCTTAGCACAGAGTTGGAACTGTACGCCAGGGAATTGTATGGAAGCAGGGAGGCTGATTGTTCTGTGCTGGGAGGCTAAGCAGGTCAAATACCTTGGAGAGTGTGTGCAGGCATTTGTAGGCCACAGAATTCTACTCATACACACATAGGGAGCCGCAGTAAACGTGGAACAAGCGTTTTCTAGTCCAGATGTAAAGATACCTGCGTTTACTCTGTTAGGGAAACCATTATTCAGAAGGTTCATCCATTTTACTTACGTTTGTTCCTTAAGCATTGTTAACTAAACCACAATTCTACTTCTCGTCTTCTCCTTGAGAAATGTTTACTAAGCAACGATTAAGGAGGTTTCTGATTTGTCCCTGCACGGCAGGGGCAATATATTTTAATGCCCCTTCATAGGTCAATGGCAAAAAGAGATAATGGCCGTCATGGAAATGTGGCTGCAGAAAGCCCCCTTCAGGTGTGTGGTGATATTGGAAAAATCTATAAATGGTTTTTAAATCTCCTTTAATGACAGTGGATGAAAGGAGGGATTTAAAGTACGGTCAGACTGAGTCAAGAGGGTTAAGTCTAGAAAAGCTCTCTATTGTGCTGGAGAAAGTTGTAAGCATGCAAATCTTTGGTGATTTGTACCTCATTGTATCAGTGCCTTTTCATTTAATAAAAAAAATGTCTACCATTAATCTAATTTGTTAACAGTAGAAAAAAAAAACATAGTACAAAACGGTAGAAATATTTGTAGAAAAAAAACCACCCATCCAAGACCCACTCCGTCCTTCAAATAATCATTTCAGATGTTAACCAAGCAATAAAGAGCACTCGGGGAGCTCCTGTTCCAAGGAGTTTTAGATGCTGTTTATTCATCTATAAAAAGGTAGAAACAGAGGTGGGTAGAGAAAAGAATGTGAATGACAGACAAGATGCAGACAAGTGCATTACTCTATCAAAACAGCCCAAACAACACCACTGAAACACTCCCAAGACCCGGTGCTGAACTGCACATTGGAGACGCAGTCACCTTGTTAGAGGCACAAATACTGTGGGAACAATGCAGTAAACATAATAGGCTGTCTCTGTAGTAGGAGGAAGATTTGCATGAAAGGCACCCTCCTTTCATCCATCTGCGACCCAAGGGGAGGCAGACATGCACATGAAAACACGTAGATAAACAGGAAAAGCAACAAACTAGCTGAGACTTCCTTTAATAGGACTATCACTGGTATTTTAAAGCTATGTAGATGACTAATGCATAGGATTACGCAATACTGCATTGCTCTGAAATGAGGGCATTAAAGCTAACCTTTACAACCTGAAATGCTTCAACAATCTATGTTTCATGTGTTTGTGTTTTTCCCGCAGTGAAAAGGAACTGCTACCATAGGTAGGTAAATGTTCTTCCTGCCTAGTAGTCACCAACGGTTCAAGACCCTAAAAACCTCCAGAGATGTTTTGCATTACTTTGACTGATTGGACCTCTTCTCTAGTTTAAATATAGATGCAGAAAACAATCAGGTTTCCGTTGATCAAGCAGATCTGTACACCTGTGCCCAATAATGGGACACAATAAGTCAAAACACCTGTGTTGTTCGGACAAAGGCATAAACAGTTTAAAAGGACTAAACCACTGGTTACTGTCTTGAGTGACTAATTTAAATGATACATTTGGTGTAATCCCCACAGGGTACTGGTGACTAAGGGGGGACTTCTGCAATGGAGATTTTGGAGCAGTGTAGTCTTCTTGGACTATAGTTATTATGCAGCCTATAGCAACGGAAGACAGTAAAAAGAAGACAACGTGCTACTGTATGTTTTACACTTGCATTGGAGTACTGTATGTGTCTAGTGTTAAGAATAGCGAGGACAGCTGACAACTTGGTCTTTAGTCTTCAGGACGAAAGGAAAATGTGTGTGTGTGTGTGTGTATTAGGGGGGGCAGATTAAAGAAAAGGTTTCTGTGTGTGTGTGTGTCTGGGACAGAGTTGAAAACAAAACACTTCATTACCCAGGCACTTGGAAAGCCATTTGCCAAACAGCGGAAGGGCTGTTAATAAGATTAAAATCTCTCGGTACCCCACTCCTTCACCCCCATCAAGAACATTCAGTCCCTGCCAACACACACACACACACACACTGATCTATTATAGATATGGCTGGTTAATGAAGAAACCAGTTGGCATCCTGTTTTTCCATGGTAAAAAAATGCATTGCTGTTTAACCCAAAACTCTCCTACACACACACACACACACACACACACACACATGTGCGCGGAAGTGTGTGTACACGCACAAGTTTGCGTGGCGTGGTTTCATTAAGTTTTAATTAGCCCACCCGCCTGCCTCGTATACAAAGAATATTAAGCAAATTTATGGCGCGTGGATTTAGCCGAGGACAGCTGGGTGTGTGTCTGTGTGCGTGTCAACGGCACGAGATGGATAGAGGGGTAAGGAGGAGGAGAGCAGGAGGACAACACGAGACAGGGAGAGAGAGAGAGAGAGAGAGAGAGAGAGAGAGAGAGAGAGAGAGAGAGAGAGAGAGAGAGAAACAAAAAGATTTTAGAATATTAGAGATTTAAATAGATCGAGAAAAAGAGACCAACAAAAAATGTCAAACTC